>CAUYQG010052781.1:0-20583 GCA_963574415.1 Tarsius wallacei
AGTGCAGTGGCCGCTCCCAGCCACCGCAGCCTCGAGCTGCCGGGTTCCGGCGATCCTTCCACCTCAGCCTTCCAAGTAGCTGGAACTACAGGCGCGCGCTACCACGCCCGGCTCATTTTTTGATTTATTGTAGAGATGAGGACTCGACAAGTTGCCCAGGCTGGTCTCGAACCCTCGGGCTCAGGCAATCCACTCACCTCAGCCTCCCAAGGCGCGGGATTACAGGCTGAGCCACCGAGCCCGGCTAATGATTCTTAAAGAGGTCAAGTGCCTCCTTTCTCTTAGGAACTCAGTTGGCCCTTAGGGCTTAGCTATTGGTTTGGACTCAATGACAGCTACGGGGTCTTTAGGATTCCCATTGGGGATCAAGTATTTTTTAAAAATCTGTAGATACCTTTAAAAAAATAACTTGTGAGGTTATTTTTTTCTTAGTATCAAGAAATACATATTCATCATAGGAAATTTAGGAAATGTAAGAAACAAAACCAGAACATTACCTATAATCCCACTACCAAGAGGTACTAGTCATTAGCATTTTGGCAGTTTGAATGGGGATCTTACCATAAATTTGTTACCTGATTTTTTTTTTTTACTGACTATATTGTAATCATATTCCCTTAACATTAAATATTCTTTTACAGCTAAATAGTTTTCCATTGCACGGATGCACCAAAGATATTTAATAACTCCATCCTCCAACCTTCCACTGCCAGCAGTATTGGTGGGGATTAAAGCTATTTCCAAGTTTTTAAAGAATTTTGACTTAGTGGCCAATAATTACTTTTTAGTTAAATCATGTAAAATTTGTTCTTTAGGATAAATTCCTAGAAATAAAATTGGGATAAACTGCTTAAAGACATGAGAGGTACTAAAATACTTAAAGTTTCTGGTTTTTCTTATTTTTTGAAAGCAGGATTTATTGAGAGGACAGAAAAGCTCCCGCAGTGGGAGGGGACTCAAGGGGATTGCCCAGAAGTTTTTTCTAACCATAGTTGTTGACTGAAAAGACTAAGAGAAGATGGCATGTGACTTATCACATGACTAGGGGCTGGAACCTAGGCTTCAGCTACACACCTATGATATATGATACACATATGATATGATATAATGTACCTAGCTCTGCCTTTTGCTTCCTCAGCTTCCCCTTTTTAAGTCAGGCTTTTAGAAGTATAATTTATACATAGTAAAATTTGCTCTTTTTTAGGTGCACAGTTCTCTGGATTCTGGAAAACACATGCACTTTTATAAGTACCACCACAATCAAGACTTAGAACATTTCCATCACCCATAAAGTTAACTCATGCACCTTTGTGATCCACCCTCAGCTCCTGGTGACCACTGTCCTTATAGTTTGTCTTTTCCAGCATGGATTCAAGTGAAATGTCAGATCAGGTGGTCTTTAGCATCTGGTTTTTTCACTTAGCACACCGCATGTCAGTTCATCTTTGTTGTTGCATGTATTACTGCTTCATATTCCCTTTAACTGCTGTCGTATTCCATTGTACCAAGGTACTGAAGTTTGTTCATCTATTCACCAGAGTGGTTATTTGGGCAGTTCTTTGTTTTTGGAGATTACAAACATAGCTGCTATAAACATTCACATGTAGTTTTGTCATTTCTCTTGGGTAAGTACCCAAATGCTCTGTTTTCATTTTTCTTAGGTTTGTTCACTCTATAGGTGCCATTTAACTTTGTAAGAAACTGTCAAACTGTTTTCTAAAGTGGCATTTAGCATTACCACTAGCAACACATGAGAGTTCCAATCACTCTGCATCCTCATCAACTCTTGACCTTGTCATTTTCAAATTTTCGTTGTCAAAGGTATATAATTCATTGTGTTTTTAATTTGCATTTCCCTAATTGAATAATACTGTTGGGTATCTTTTCATTTGTTCCATTGCCTTTTGTGTATCTTCTTTGATGAAATGTCCAATTATTTTGCCCAATTTTTATTGGTTGTTAGTTTATTTTCATGATTTGTCAGAGTTCTTTATATGTTCTGAATACAAGTATTTTATAATATGTGTTTTGCAAATATTTTATCCCAGTCTGTGGCTTGTCTATTCATTTTTCTTGTGTGTGTGTGTTTTTTTTTTTTTTTAATTGTCTTAGGAGATGAGATTTCACTGTGTCTTCCAGGCAGGAGTGGCATGATCATAGCTCACTATAATCTCAAACTCCTGGCCTCAAGTGATCGTCCCATCTCAGCCTCCCAAGTAGGTAGGACTACAGGTATGTGCCATCATATCTGGCTATTTACTTTTATTTGTATTTATTTTTGTAGAGATGGGGTCTTGCTATGCTGACCATGCTGGTCTTGAACTCCTGGCCTCAAGGATCTCTATCTCTACCTTTCAAAGCCCTGGGGTTACTGGCCCAGTTTTCTTTTCTTAACAGTGCCTTTCAAAGGAGAGAACTTTTCATTTTTATGAAGTCCTACTTATTTTTCTTTCATGATTCATTATTTTTGTCCTAGCTAAGAAAGTAGGACTTATCCATGGTTGCAAAGATTTTTTTCCCCTATCTTTTTCTACAGAAATTCCTTATTGTTAGGTTTTATATACAATGTTCCATTTTGAACTGATTTTGTATTTGAGGCAAGGATGGGCTGAAGATCATGTTTTTCCCTATGGATGTATAACTGTTTAGAAATCTGTTGAAAAAAAACTATCCTTCTCCATTGAATTTTCTTGGTTCCTTATTTGTAAAATTCTTGTATTTGTGGATCTGTTTTAGATTCAATTGATTCATTGATTTATATATCTATCCTGTCACCAATATGCATGCTTTTAATACTGTAGCTTTATAGTTAGGTCTTTAAATCAACTTTGTTCTTCTTTTGCAGAGTTGTTTTTGCTATTCTGTTTGCTTTTCCATGTAAATTTTAGAATCAGCTTGTTAATTTCTTCAAAATAACTTGCTGAGATTTTGATTGGGTTATTGAATCTACAGATCAGCTTGAAAAGATCAATGTCTTAACAGTTGTGAGTCATTCTTGGCACCTTTTGATACCAAACCATTTCTTCTACCTTGGATTATAAGACCAATCAGTGAGGTAACTGGTTTTCTTGCACAGCTTGTCACCATGATTGGATCTGTCTGGACAGTAGCTATTGGTAAACAATTCATACTGATTTTAACCCTACAGGGCATAGTATCCTGTTATTTTAAGATTATGGACCTAGGTTTTCACCATCCCTTTAACTATGTCTTTGCCAGGTAACTTTGCAATGCCCTCCTACTGTGGAGGGTAACTTGCTTCACCACTCAAAATTGGGCTCGACCATGTGACTAGATTTGTTCCAGGGAATTTAGCAGATGTGACCAAAGAAAGGCCCCTCCCACTGTGGGAGCTTTTCTGTCCTCTCAATAAATCCTGCTTTCTCACTGAAAAAAAAAGAAAGACTTGAAATGGTTTTGTATATTGGGGCTTGCCTTTTTGTTTTGTTTTGTTTTGTTTTTGAGTTGGAGTCTCACTCTGTTGCCCAGAATGGAGTGCAGTGGCCGCTCCCAGCCACCGCAGCCTCGACCTGCTGGGCTCCGGCGATCCTTCCACCTCAGCCTTCCAAGTAGCTGGAACTACAGGCGCGCGCTACCACGCCCGGCTAATTTTTTATTATTGTAGAGAATGAGGTCTTGCCAAGTTGCCCAGGCGGGTCTCGAACCCTCGGGCTCAGGCAGTCCACTCACCTCAGCCTCCCAAGGCGCAGGATTACAGGCTGAGCCACTGAGCCCGGCTGGGGCTTGCCTTTTTGTACCTTTGCCACTCACTGCCTTGATACTGTTGCCTTGATCGTGGCAACCAATTGGCCCCCAGATATGCAAGCGGGTACAGCCAAGATCAGCAAATCGGCATACTGACTAGCCAACCACCCCAAATGCAGGAGCTATACATACTGATTACTGCATGCCACTGAAAGCTTGTGTTTGTTTTTTATGCAACATTGTGGAGGCAATAGATAACTGGCCTGCCTGGGTAATAACAGGCTCTTTAAACTCGTTACAAAGAGCATCATAGAATAATTTACCAGGACTGGGGCAGTCTTTAACCAAATATAGCTAGTTTCATGGGTTAATCCCATCTCTTGATTTCCATCATTCTCAACACCAAATATTAAAGAAAATTATTATAATAGAAACCCTTCTAAGCCCTGATCACTACCTCCGGCCCCTGAATCAAGTAAAACTATCAAAAGATGAAGAACTTCATTTTTAGTCTTAATCACAGGGAGGCTATATTGTCTTAACCCTTTTGGTAAATGATTGAGCATCCCAGCTGTGTCATAATGATGGAGCTACAGGCAAAGGGCAAAAGAAAGACAAGCAACAAAAAATGATTAATCAACTCCCCCCTCCCCCACCCCCCATCAAGGTTCTTAGAACTATTTGCTGAATTGGCTTTTTAAAAAAAGTTTGTATATTTTAAATAGCTATTTTTTAGGGGTAGGAATGCCATGGCATAAAGATAAGAGTCGTGACACGTAAGACATGTTTATGAAGTTAAACCACTAACTTGGCTGCAGTTGAATGCATTCAGATCCTTCCTGCTGTGCTGGGAGTCCTCCCAGAGGCTGGGCTGGCCATGATTGCCGCTGCTGCTGCCTCTTCCCTGGCTGGCACCGTGGGCTATAAGTCAAATGTAGGCATGTAACCCACATTAAAGTGCATTTAGAAGTACTAGAATTTGTGTTTCTCAGAACTTTGACATCTGACACATTTCTCTGCCTAAGTCAGAGGCCCTTAACAACAGGATGATTTTGCACTGTTTGCATTTGAGGGTCTCCCATTGGAACCAAAGAGAGGACAGACTCTCCCATCCCACAGCTGTGCTGCTCCAAGAGGGGCCTCTGGAGCCCAAGGCAGAACCCTGCCATCCCCACCTAAGGTGGCCTGTAGTATTTGGGACTTTGCCCCTTGACAGTACTCTTATTTGGTTTATTTTGTTCACTCATCCCCACCCAGTCTCCTTGATGACTTTGTCGTTTACTCATGAACTATATTTCCTTCTTGATAAATATAAAAAGACTGGGTAAAACAAATCTGACTTAGATTTAAGTTATTAGGGAAAAACAAAACAGAGAGCATTAGTCTCTGAAGCTAGGCCTGGGCTATGCTCATAAGTCAAAGGGGTGGTCAAAATAAATGAAATATTCTAAGAAAGCAGGGTTGACCTAAGGGGATAAAGTTTACTAGTGTGTTTCCATAAAATGAATAAATCGAAGCACATTCAATAAAAATTGTAGTAGATAGTGGGATAAAATCACATTCACTTGGGTTCAAATGTCTTCTTTATCCCTCATCAGCAGTGGGACTGGAATCTCAGTTTCATCAATTCTAAAATGGGGATAATAACAACTTCATAAGGTTGTCATGAACTTAAAAAAAATAATGTGTACAGTTTTTTTGATGCCGTGTCTGACTAGCTAAATATGTAACAAATGATAGTTAATATTGTCAGTATTGATGTCATTATTTGTAGGGAAAATGCTGATTATGTGATATTATGTCAAAAACACCAGAAAACAAAATTGGATGGTCAGTATAATCAAAACTATGCTAAAAAGAATAGTAAGGTAAAGATTGGAAATACATCAGAATGTTATTGTGTGAGTTAGGTCAGTGAGATTATTGGTGGCTTCTCTTTTCTATTTTTCAAATTTTCTGCTATAGTATTATACTATATTTATAATTAAAATAATTAAAAACAAAAACAAATTATGTACAATGTCCTACCAAATAGTTTATCCACTCATGAGGAAACAATCATATAAAAACTGACAATAGAATATTGTGTATAAAAATATCTGGGACAATAAAACAAGCTACAGCTTAAATCAGGTGGATAATCTTGATCTTTTAGATTTAGCCTTTCATCATCACCCCTTCTGATGATAGTAACAATAATGACAAAAGTGGGTTATTATTGTTATGGGACTGGGTTTGGATTAATATACATATAGAAAGTCCTTCATTCACTCCCATCAGTTCCAATTTACTGCCTCCAAGTACCTTCCTGGTTTTGAACTAGCTGGAGAGCAGTAGGTAGCAGCTGGCAGGTAAATAAATGTTACTCTTAAAAAAGTATAAAGGGAGGAGAACTGAGACCTGTACTATAGTAAAAGAGCCCAAATAGACATAGCAACCAATTATGAAAGCCAATTTTGAAAAAAAATTGGGAAATTTAAATATGGCCTATATATCCTGTATATTAGATGATACATTATATGTTCATTTTTCTTGGCTATAATAGTGAAAATATTATTATAAATTAGAATGTTCTTATTCTTAGGAAACAGATGCTGAAGTATTTATGAGTAACACATCACAATATTGACTTTATATCTCCATCGCTCTCTACCTATTAACTATTGTATTATAACATATTTTCTATGGCTACAAATGTTATGTTTTTAAAGTAATTTTAGGTCTGTGAAATTTTTTGAGTCTCACAAGAAGCCAACTGGAAAATAATCATGTAGTCTTATTGCAAATTTTTACCATAATTTATTTTACAGTTAATTTAATTTAGTCCCAGAGGACTGAAACCATGCCATTCAAACACATATAATGTATACATATACATACTCATATATACATTTATACTTATATATTTTGTTCCCTGGTTCCCTGAATGCTTAGCATTAAATATTGATTTCGGTCACGTCTCACTGTTACTGATTTGATTCAGCTGGTAATACAATGATGCTAAAATATACTCCCTGCCCTAGGGAGTTTACAGTCTCTTGAGAGACTGATGTGTAAACAGGCAATTAGAGTTTTGTCTTATGAGGAAGGTCAGCACAGAGTACTACATGAGAAGAGGGGAGAGGTGTCTGATCCCAGAGCACAGGCAGCAGACTGAGGGAGTGACCTTTTCCCCAGATGCCTGGGTTCTTGAAAAATGGTTGCCATCTCCAAGCCAGGTGACATTCGTGGGGGAAATGTCCTTTCCTCATTACCTTGTGGTGTTTCAGTAAGGAGATAATATGCAGATTGGTAATCATCAGATTCTGGGTCCCCTTCATTTTCTTGTCAGCCCCAGGGTCATTTGTGCAGACAGGAAGGGTGTGCCAATATGTGCCTCTGAGTAGTAATAAATGGTTTAGAAGGAATGACGAGGGCAGGAAATTTCTCGAGGCACAAGAATGAGAGGAGAATGATTGGAAAGAGTTCCTTCTCACCTACCCCCAACAGCTGGTATAGGGTGAAAAATTAAAATGAAACTGCTCAACCCTTTTGCCAGGCATCTCCAAACTCATAGCGTGCCACACTAGGGGAATGACTGAAGAATTTCAAAGCAACATTGTGAGCATTCCAAACAATTCAGTGATTTATCACTTCAGAGCAAAAGTGCTCCTTGTGAGTATCGTTATTATGAATTGTTTGTAGACTGTTTCCAGCAATTGTCCTTCAGTGGGCTCTCAGCTCTACAGCCTGAGTATGCAGTAAACACTCCAGCATGTCCCTAGCATTTGTGTCTGTACAACTCCAGGCTTCAGCGACATAACGTGGCTGACCCCGTGCGGCTTTGTTCGGTGCCCTGACAAGAACCATTATAAGCTCACCCAAACTGCGAGAGCCACGTGGCAGACTTCTGATGTTTGAACTTTACTAACAAAAACAGTGATGTATAGAAACAAGTACCATTTAATCACAGGAATTCACACTGAGGATGGACGCCAAGGTGATTGTTTGTGACCGACATGTGTTTGCGTAGTTTCTAACTCCCCCAAACTAATCTCTGCTACAGACGTGGGGGCACCGTTTGCAGGACAAGAAGAGAACAAGCACAGGAGAGCCTGTAGTGTGTGTAGATGGAATGAGAACACACCTTCTGCTCTGCCAGGAAGGGAGGGTCTGCCTTCTGTATTCTGGCCCGCACACTGGAAGTGTCTCCAATCTGAGGAAGGACACAGTGGAAAATGGACTTAAGGAGTATTTGGGATGAAGCAAAATGTATTAAATATTTACCTGTGTTTTCTGGAACTGCAAAATGCAAAGGCAGGCAGAGTCCATGATAAGCCGTCTCTTAAATGGATGACAAAAACCTTGATTTCTCAAATAGATGGCAAAACCTCGAGTCACTCTTTGGAATATCATTTTGGTAAATGATAAACCCTTGTAGAGGAGTGAGTTAATTAGGGAAATAATGAAAAGTCACTTTGGAGACAAGGCTGGTGAATAAGACTAATAATGCCACAGGCAGAGGATATTTTCTGGGCCAGAAATTAGAAGTAGATGTGTGTGTGGGAGAGAAGGAATACATGAAAATGTGAATGCATGAGATGAAGAATGTGAGCTTACTACACAGCCCTATACTGGCTCTAAATTCAATGTTAAAAAGGAAAGGTGTCCAAAATATCTTGAGAAATGATATCATTAAAATATATTTTTAATTCTCTGAAGAGACTCCTTGAAGAGGAAGGCAATATTTAAATGTGCAGACTCTGGAATGTGTGTTCACAGAATGAATCGTCATATGCCCATTATAGACTCAGATCTTGTGGAACTAAAGACTGTCCAAATGGGAACAAAGAGGCCATTTATTCAGTTCGTTGTAGCAAGAGAGTCTGCCCTATCACAGATAATTGGCAAGCTCCACAGTGCAAAAAAGAGGAGTTTCAAGTATACCCTCCCTGGAGGTTATTGGTATGCACCATTCAGAGGGGGCTCACTAGAAGCAGTGCATCTTATGTGATTGTTTGGAACCTTATTTGACTTTGACTGGGCCCGAGTTTCAAGCAGTGAAGGTGATAGTCATTAGCCAAGTCCTGATCATTCTGGTCAGTTGCTGCAGAGGTTGTGGGTCAGAGAGCTATGGGCATATATGGATTGGCCATTGCCCAATTGCCTATTACCCTGCACTGGGCCAGGTTCTTAAAATCAGTATGGAGTACCTGGAGATGTTCATTTTTCTTAGTTTTTTTCATGGATTCACTCATTCAGGCTCAGGGCAATGGGTGACGCTTTGAAAGCCTCTGTAAGGACACACCATCGTCTAGGGAGTTTCTCTAGGTCTCTCCTTGACCTTCTACTCTGTTTGCCTCATGTGTTGGTACCATGATTGCCCGTTCTGAGTTGATCCCCCTTGGGTTGCCTCGTGATCCTAGGCCTTGATTCTGATAACAGAACCTCATAGGAAACGACATCTGGTAGATCATTCCACTCCTCCTCTGACTATGCTCAGACTAGCCCTCCAGGACCTCATCAAGTAGACTTCCCAGTGCATCCATCCAGGAAGAATATTTTACAAAGTTAAATGAAAACCAGAAGGCCATCTGGGATGTTACTTAAGATATGTTGCATGCTTAAAAATCAACTTTAGTATGGAGTCCATGGAGATAAAAACTGGGAGCCCCACTTGCAAAGATGAAAAGAAAATGAGCCAGAAGCTGGGCGATCTTTTGGGGCCTATGGAGAATTGCCTTCTGGCCATGACATAATCAGAAACACCAAGTCAACCCTTGGTTCTTCAGGTGAAAAACAACCTCCATAAGTTCTTAGCTGGGACGGATCCCTGTTAAAAAAAGACAGAGTAACAAGAGAAAAACAAACAAGTTTATTAGCATGCATGTTTCATATATACCTGGGAGACACCCAGGGAATGAGTAGTTCTCAAAGAGGTGACTTTGAACTCAGCATCCTCAACAAAGAACAGTACACCTTTAGAGAAATGACAAGACAAAGGACTTTGAGTCGCTACAGGCTGGCAGCAAGTGGGAGGAAAGCAATACCTGACTGACAACGGTTAGACAAAGGTTAGTTAGGAAAGCTTGTTGATGTAGTTTCCTCTGGTATCATCTTTAGGCCGTGAGGGTCTAAAGTTATCTTCAGTGGTTAACCCTCATTCTCCCTGGGAGAAAGGGTGAGGGGAACAGGACACATATTTGTCTTTGTAAATGTATGTTCTGAGGGCAGAGAGCTTTCCTGTATCTGCTCTTTTTCACTTGCTGTCAGCTCAGCAATCCTTCATATTTTGGTGTGGCATGTTCTGGTCTCTCACAGTCCATTTCCACTAACAACAGCAAACGAAAACCCAGAAGCCAATTGTATTCTTCTTGATTTTAAGTTCTCGGTAAATTTCCTAGTGGAAAGTCAACCTGCCCACCCAGGAGGAGGGATTCCCAAGACTGGCCTGAGGAAGAAGAAATGTGGTTAGTGAGGCCTTCCTGTCCCAAGGCACAGCTGGTCCCTGCTCCACTGTGCGCTGAGATGTTATATTGCTTTCCTGTCAAGTTTCACATGGGTTTTTTAAATGCTGTCACTTACAAGCCAGTCCCCATGCAACCTAGAATCCTGCTACTCTCAGAACGTGCTGACATCTTATTCCCCGTGATACACTTTCCACTGGGTATGGCAAGTTAGTTTTGCTTTTCCTTTCGTAAGGAATAAACAAAACATAGGGAGGAGAAAAAGAAAGACTAGGCTTAGAGGGGCCTCCTGTCTGACTGCTTAATCTTCAGGATGTCTAGGACAGGATGAGTCCCTTACAGGGGCTGAATGCCTGGTCTTCACAGAAGTCGCTTCACAACTGAATTCTGTCTTCTTCCTCTTTGCAGAAACCTAAGCACTCGGTGGTTGTACAATTACCAGCAGCATTTATATCTGCTCCAGGCTCACCCTGATTATCAAGAGGATTAAGCTTACAAAGCTTTCCCCCCAGCAATGGCTTCTGCAGAGCCCAGGGTATTTACCCACTGTAAGACGAAAATGACAAGTAACAGTGGTAGGGAATAGAGGAATCTGTTGACACTGGTCATTGGTTCCTTTTTTTTTTTTTTAACTTAAATAGAATTTGAATCAATTTGTCTAGGAAAAGGAGAAGTAGAGGCAAAGCCAGAACAAGTGGGGAAATACATCTCAGTATAAAGCTGCTTGCATCAGCAAATGCAGCTCATTTATAAGCCCCATTGGTAAGTTTAACAACTACAATCTGCTTTAAACACACACCCGTAGGGAAACACTCGGGCTGTATGTCACATGTCATGAGCCCTCCTTGAAGAAGCTTTGGGGCCTGAATTTGTGGCTCTGGAATGGACCGAAGTAGGTAGACAGAAGCAACTCCTCCTTGTATCCTTCTTACCTCCTGAGAGTCCTGATGCTGCGAATGAAGGTAGCTTTAAAAATATATATTTTGCTTTTTAAAAAATATCTTTACCTATGTGACTAGCAAGAAACCTGTGGAGTGATATTTTAGCCTCATGCAACTTTCCCATCCATTTCTCATCTCACAGTTTTAACATCCATTGTTGACCCGAACTAGAATCAATGACTTCACTAGGGATTGTAACACGGTGATTCTTTTTTTTATATTTTTATTTTAAAGATGTGGGGTACAATTAGGATTGGGCATGCAAGTGGACATCACGCAGATAAAGTGTGGGCCTCCCTTTGGTCCCCACTTTGCCTGGTTTGAGACCAGGTACTCTTATTGAAGTTGTGTCTCCACCCCCACCCTGGCAGTAACTAGCTACTGCCAATCCCTTTCTGATAGTATTATGGTCAATGTTCAGGGTCCACTTGCGAGTGAGAACATATGGTATTCTGTTCTTTGTTTCTGTGATAGATCACGGAGTATGATAGACTATAAATCCATCCAAGTTGTTGTGAAGTCCATATGTTTGTCTTTATGACTGCATAATATTCCATTGTGTATATATACCACATTTTAAAAATCCAGTCCAGTTTTGATGGGCAGCACGGTTGGTTTCATGTTTTTGCTATTGTGACTAGTGCTGCAATAAACATGTGTGTGCAGGTATCTTTTCTGTAAAATGTTTTGAATACACGGTGATTCTTTAATCCTATTGTTCCTTTTATATTTATTAGGTGGCATTTTTCTGTAAAAAAGCATTTTCCTCTTTTAAAAAAAAAAAGTATTCTTAACAGGTGTGCCCTTTGTGACTAGTGAGGATTCTGGGCTGATTCTTTAACGCTGGCCACAAGTCAGGGGAATAAAATGTTGAACATGCTACACATTCACCTGTCTCTCTCACAACCTCCTCCCATCATCTTATTAAACCAAAGGCACAGTGTTAGGTGCCTTTGGTTTACAACGTACCCATTTACCTAACACATATTTATTTCATATCTTCTATGTGTCAGACAGTGTTTCAGGGGCTTGGGATCCAACAATGGATAGAAAGAAATCCTTACACTCAAAAGGCTTCATTTCAAGAGAAGAAAGGTAGGTAATAAGCATAATAAATGAGCAAAATACATGTGTTCAATGGTGATAAGTGCTCCGGAGAAAAATAAAGGAAGAAAGATGTTGGGGGGAAAGAGTTTATTGTTTTAAATAGTTTTGGTAGGATCCCTGAGAAGGTATTTGAGCAAAGCCCCTGAGTCAAGGACCTAAGCCTTGCAGACATTTGAGAGAGGGACCCTCAGGCAGAAAGAATGGTATGTGTCAAGGCCCTAAGGCAGAGGCATGAGCCTGCCCTGTCTGAACAATAAGGCAGACAACATGGCTAGAAGAAAGCTTAATAGGAAGAGGTCAGAGGAGGATGGGCCACCAGATCCTACAGGATCTTTCTTGTGGGCCACTGTCAGGATTTCAGCAGAGTGACATGGGCAGTCACTGGGGGGTTCTGAGTAAAGGAGTGACATTATGTGACTCACATTTTCTTTAGCTGCTGATTATCCCATCTCTCAGAAGGTTGTTACTACTTACTGTCTCTTTATGCTACAAGGAATTGGGACTCACAGAGGTTAATTAGTGATGTGTTCCAGGTCACCATCTATGAAGGAGTCAAGACATGATTCAGTATAGGCCATTAAGTATCAGTCCATAAAACAGAGTGGACTAACAGACCTTGTTATTAAGGAATAAAGTGGGGCTGGGGGTTTATCGTGTTGATGGATGGCATAGGGCCCTCGCTCACGGGCCTCTCAAGCCTTGTTCTTGGTTCCCTTCTCTGTTTGGCAACAAATGCTAAGATGCTTAGTACTGGGTAAAAGCTACACTATTAATCTCGTCTCTTCTCATTGAGGCTTCTCATCTTTCCAAAAGATGACATTTCTCAAATCGTGAGTGCAATAAACTTAAGGTCATAGAGCATGGCTCTTAAAAAGACAGTTTCATGAGCTGTAAAAAGTAATCATGGTTTGTCAAGTCAGCAGATCTCTCCCCCTCAGCCTTCTAACCGTCACTAATGCCTTTTTTGGAGAGAGCTTGCTTTTGTTCTTCTACTTTTCAAAGCTGTCGATGGAGAAGAACTATTTCTTTACATAGAGGACCCTGCATGGCAGCTTTAACCACTTGGGACTGATAAGAGAATTTTACTTTCTTCTTCTTCTTTTTTTTTTTAGCCTCTCTGTTGAGGAGATAGGCCACTTGCTGACCAAAGGACTGCAATTGCAGTTGGAAGATGGTAAATTCCACAGAATAATCCAAAGAAAGTCCAGTTTTTTTAATAATCAAATGATTAATATATTCCTTTGATCTTTTCTGCATGGCATTGATCTATTTGAGAAAAGTCAGTTGTTAGCATAATTAATACAGAAATAATGGAGTTCCCTTTAAAAAGGAAAGATATATAAGCAATGCCATATTTGACAGTGTACTGAAAATTTAAGCATACTTTTTAAACCCAAATCATGTAAATCTAAATGTTATTTGTGTCTAGCATTGAATTCTTAATGCTGGTGTTTTGGCCAGAGCAACAATCCTTTATAAGTAGGGGGAGTGCCATGCTCTGTCCTTTACGTCTAATAAGATAGTGTGGGTCATAGTTTCCTCCATTGCCAAAATGCGCATTTGGATGAGGGGCATAACCACGTGGCCCCTGCCAGTATGGCCTGCTCTGTAGTCAGAGCCAAGATGACAAAGTTCCCAAGCACACAGGATCTCATCTGAGTCTCATAATGAACCCTTGATGTGGCTATAATCTCCTTTCTTACAGACAGGGCAATAGGCTCAGAGAAGTAAGCAATTTATCTGAGGATGCTCAGCCAGTAAGGAGCAGAGTTCGGATTGTAACCCAAACCTTCTGAGTCTAAAATCCAAGAACTTTGGGTGCCCCACACTGTCGGCATGGTGTTGGCTACAGCTCTGATTTAACAAAGCAAAATCCCTCTCATCCCCTATGATCCTTCTCAGGCGTCTTTTGGTTGTTGAGGATGACTGAGCACCAGCTGTGCATTTGGTGGGCTGCCCAAGTATTTAATATGCCTGGAACAGTACCCAGGGCTAAACCCCACCCTGGGGAGACTAGTAGTGAATTAAAAGTATCAGATGGACTCTATCTAAGGAATGTAAGAGGTCGCAGTCTTAATGACTTCGCCCAGCATCCAGCTAGAAAGTTATTTTTTTTTTAACAGAGCTTTAATCATTTTCATGATGTAGTCTATGGGAGTAAAAAAGTCTTCAGTGACCAAAATTGTTTATTTCCCACTGCCTATTATATTCTATTCTTAGAAATTCATGATGTATTTTAAAAACTCTGAAAACCCCACAATAATAAACAAACAAAACTTTAATTTTGTTTAGCACACAATTTCCTAACCTTATGTGAACACAGTCTCTGTTTGTCCATGTAATCTCTTTCAACATCTCGAGAAACTCTCGTTCTATAGTACATGACTTGGAAACATTACCAGAGACTCTCTCCAGGATAGAAGCTCCTTTAGAAGAGAGGTTTCTTTCCTTTATTTTTTCATTTTTTCATTTATTTTTTTTTGGTTGCCGAGTACATATCTTCTCAAACAGTACCTTTCATATGGAAGATACTCATTAAAAATTATTTGAATGAGGCTCTGTGCAGTGACTCAAGTCTGTAATCTTAGCACTTTGGGAGGCCAAGGTGAGACGATTGCCTGAACTCAGGGGTTCAAGACCAGCCTGGGCAACTCTGTGAGACCTCGTCTCTACAATAAATCAAAAAATAAGCTGGGCATGGTAGCAGGTGCCTGTAGTTCCAGCTACTTGGAAGGCTGAGGTGGAAGGATCACCTGAACCCAACAGGTTGAGGCTGCAGTGCCACTGACTATAGCCTGGGCAACAGAGAGACTTCGACTCAAAAAAAAAAAAAATTATTTAAGTTGGAGTCTCACTGTCTCGCCCAGACTGGAGGGCAGTGGTATGCTTCCGGCCACCATAGCCTTGACCTGATGGGTTCAGGAGATCCTTCTGCTTCAGCCTTCCAAGTAACTGGAACTACAGGCACGCACCACCACGCCTGACTAATTTTAGGATTTATTGTAGAGATGAGGTCTAGCCAAGTTGCCCAGGCTGGTCTTGAACCCATGGGCTTAGGCAATCCTCTCACCTTGGCCTCGCAAAGTGCTGGGATTATAGGCATGAGCCACTGCACCAGGCTAACCCTGGTCTTCTAATGTTCTAGATAAACTCCTCAAATGAAAGTATTCCATAGTTAATCTTTAACATCAACTGAACAAAGACCATCCTGCTAGAAGCATTTATGCCAAAACTTACAAATCAAATGACTAAAAAAAAGTATTTTGCTATATTGCTCATAATATTGAAGAGTCCAGGTCATAGTTTCCCAGCTAAAGATCAAACTCAAATACTAAGCTAAGTGTTTTTCACATGGTAAGTCTACAAGACACCCAAACTTTTGGAAGAAAAGTGAAAACTTTGATCATTCTGATACCCTGCACACACGCCAAGAATCTTTATATTGAAAACAGCTGCTTGACTGGCAATTTTTCCACACGTCTTCCAACTGTTGGGTGCAGGGAGGGTTCCATTGCAGCACAAGGAAAATGAAAATGTTTCCCCTTCCTTGAATGGGTGTTGTGAGAATTCAGAATGTTTTGAAAGAAAACAGTACAGCCTACACAATATCAAAATCTGGTTGATTCAATCTCACCAGTGAGAGATATTTTTAAATATAAGTAACATTTTAGAATTTTAGAGTAAAGCAGGCCTTGGAGATCATTCAGCAGAGTCCCTTCATTTGATAAATGAACAGAGACTCAAAGTAATCGAGTCACTTTTCCCAAGTAATTGAGTAGCTTTTCCTGAATTACATAGCTTGCACCCATGGGCTGGGACTACACTCAAGTTCTTTAAGTTCCAAGGTATTTTCTCCACAACACCACTGCATTTCTACCACATGGTCTTTCTGAGAGTTCTCATATAGATGTGGCCCCCAGGTATCAGGAACGTGCTTGAGATGAAATCTCAGAAGATGGACGACCCCAGAAGCCATGCAGTTTCACCTTCTTATTTCCTAGGTGAGAAGACCCAGAAAAATCAAGTGTGGACAACTGGGGTAATTACTCAGTAAATTTTGGATTGTTTAGAGTGGCACTTTCAAATAGAACTTTCTTCATTGATGGAAATATCTAATACAGTAGCTATTAAGAACTTGCAATGGGGTCAGTGCAACCAAAGAACTGAGTTTGCAACTTAAATTTAAATAGTCACAGTTGGCTCCCATATTGGATAGTACAGTTTGAGAGAGCTAATCTGGATATACTATGTTCACCAGACTTGTTGCAACATCCACTATTAGGATTCAGTCATGCCAACACTACCAAAATGTACCACTGCGACAGTGTTGCCTTATATATGTTTTATAAATACCAGGAGTTCAATATAAGAAAGTGAAGAAAAAAAACCATCTGCATTTGTGGTTATACGGGTAACACTAAATCCAACCTAAGAGCCAAACCATCACAAACAGTTATTTTGCTTACACCTAATCTGTATTTTCTCTAATTCTTGTAGAGAAGTAAAAACATGGAAATGTATAGATCCTACATATAGCCCTCCTGCATCTTTTTATTTTTTAGCTATTCAGATGCTCTATAAATACTTTACTGATTATTTATTTACAAGTATAACCTCTAAATAATTTGTAAAGGTCAATCTTTTATTCCTTTAGCAGTGAAATAATTCTCTGCTGAGACATGTGCTAAGCTAATCACATCGTCAAGAATATAGGCCAGGCAGTTTACTTTTTCAGCCATATGTTGCCTCAGAAGCTAACTGAAACATCTCAACCTGCCCACCAGCGAGCTGTGTCCTGTATTCAATTAGTTTCAGTAAATTATTAGAAAAAGAGAAGCATTGTTGACTCAAGAGCTGCATGCAATATTTAGATTTACAAACTAATACAGTATAAAGGCTTCCTAAGAAGCTCACATGCCTCTGTCAAAAAGATCGGCTCCTTCAAGCAACACCACTGATTCCCATCATCAGAAAGTCTGCCATAGAGAAGTCAGGCAGTGGACATTCAGAGAACCTATTCAAGGAGGCAGGGGCAGGGGGTGCTGGCTCCATGGCATGTTACTCTTTAATCGGCTCAAAAGGCCAATGTTCTTATCTCAGACAATTAGGCTTTCTCATTCTGGTAAAGTCTTACCTTGAAGACTTATTTTTCCAAGTCCATCTTACAAGACAAAATAAAAAGTTTTAACCAGACAAAATTTGCCTATGTGAATATTCCCCCCGCCCCCTTTGGGGTGGTTGAATCATTTCTTAAAATATCTTGGGTACCCTTTGGCTTGAGACAAGAATGGTCTACTGAAGGATGCTCTGTTGGCCATTTTTGAAGCAGAAAGAGTCACTGTAGTTTGAAGTTGAAATTTTAAAATCTGTCCTATTGTCTAATTTTGTGTAAGACTCTTTGCTTAATGATGGAGAGGGTTGAAAACTGGGAATCAGAAAAGAAGCCGTAGACTTTATCTCTAGAGAATTTGTGGTGAAAACTGTCTCACAAAGCACTCTAACCACAGAGAAGATGAGGAGACCTGATGAGTCTCATGGGCCCGTGAACACAGAAAACTACTTATGGGTCTTTTTTGGACACACATGAAAGAGGCCAAAGCAAATCATAACAAAGCTTCTAAAAGTTGAGATACTCTTTGATGTGATTCATTAATTTAAAGAAAAGGGAAAATCATACAGAAATTATTTTTAAAAACCTTTGTCACGTTATGAACACTTCTTGACCAAAATAAAGACTCCTAATATTAAATTCAATTGTAATTTTTTGGTTTGGAGGTGCTGTATCTTAAATCAGCAGTTGAACACAGATATCTGAAAACTGGCATGTCAAATTGTTCAGCCCAAACCTCAAGGTATTCAAGCTGGGAGTATGATTTTTCCCAATTAAGCAACAGAGATGATATCTATTTGAATATTTTACTATTTGTGAATATAGATAGTTGCTTCTAACAATCAGGCAGAAAATCATATCTTGGTTCAATGTAATGCCACATGTTATATAATGGCAAAGTGCTTTGAAATGTCATTACTTTTATAGAGATATAATCCTCTCACATTTTGTTTTGTTGACAAATAGACCAGGCTGTCACCAAAGAAGTGTCAATAGAACACTTTTCTCAGAAGCACATGCTTCACATTAGCCAAGAAACTAGAAAAAACATGATCAACGTGTATGTGTGTATCATGAGACACTTAATCAGAAAGATATACAGATCGTTCTCTTCCATAATTATGAGACCTGAGATTTTCTTGAGGGAAGTGTTCCAACATGAGAAAGAAAATACATAGTTCAAAAAGCCCATGTTTTCAATTTGCTGCCACATGTTTTAAATTATCTATGTATTTATTAAGGGCGCTAAATAGGCAGCTTAATTTAGGGAGAGGGGTCATTCAAGTTGAGAAAAATCATGTTTAATCCCTTAGCTCACTACAGGTTGATTGTGCTTTTAAAATGCATATAGCCCCAGCTAACAAAATTCCCTGTGATAAGAAGGTCCCCTGTCTGCTTCTACATTTGTTGCTGCCAATAACAATGGAAACTTGTTAAGCTTCTGGCCCCAGGCCCAGCTGCTCTGGGCACCTTCCAGAATTAGGGATTTGTCAGTTACTTTTGCTTTATGTTGCCAGTGAGCTTGCCTCCAATTTGGGGGTCAGCCTTTCTGTTCCTGGCATACCATGTGTTTGTTATAGTACTATGGCGTGGAAACCAAAGGGCCAGGGTATCAAAGCTTTCTTCCTTGCATGATAAGTCTGCTTTGGTTTTCTCTCTGGATGGAGACAGAGCAGGACGGGAATCATGAGAAAGACATAATTAGATGTAAAAGACTGAAAATTTGAACACTTACTGGCTATTTGATGACATTACAGAATTCTAAGTTTTTAGGCATCAGAATGAAATAGTTATATTTTTATGAGTCCTTGTATTTTAGAAATATCACATGAAATATTTTACATAAAATTATATAATGTAATTTGTTTCCAAATAATGTAAGAGTGAGAATGTAGATATGGGTGCCGATGATACCAGATAATTGTTGAAAGTGGTTGGTGGGTCCACAGTGGTGCACTGATTATTATGTTTATTTTTGTATACATAGTTGACATTCTCCATTAAAAAAAATTAAAAAAAAAATAGGAAGAAAAAATTGCCTGGGAAGAATACAGGATCCTTAAATAGCCCTCTCTGGACTATCAACACATTTTAAGGGAAATAGGGTAACAGTTTAAGAATCCTTTTAGAACCATGACTTTCAAATTTTTTCAGTGTCTATGAAGGACTTTATAGTGCTCCACACTTTGCCCTGTGTCCTATATCATATGGTAGGGTTTTGTATTGTATAGTTCTCTGTACTATCAAAAATTGCTGGGTTGGATCCAGGGGCTGGATGCCCTAGAGCGTGGTTAGGGTTTAATCAGCCTCTGTCCTTGGGTCTTTGACTTGCTCGCCTCTTGAGTTCCATTGTCACTGGACCAAAATGCCCTGGGTCATTTCTCCATGGCCCCCAAACACAGCTCCAAAGGCTTCTCTGAGTGGGCCTGGCTCAAGATATACGGATGCATGTCTTTGATTTCCACCTATTTTTATTTTCAACTGAGACTGTGTGGCCAGACAATGGCAGGAAGTGTTTCTCTTGGTGACCCCACAGCGACCTTCCTTCCTCCTGGCCTACTGCTGTGGCTGTGGTTGTCTCATTCACTTCTGCGTGCTAAAAGCAGCCTTTTTCAGAACCTTCTGAGACTCCAGTGTGTGTCTTTTCCTTGCCCTTCATGATAATTTTGACTACTGGAGTGTGAGCCCCATTTGCAAGCAGGCTGAGCAATGTGAGGCAGAGATGGCCTGGATGACAGCCCCAGGCACTGGTCTCTTGGTTCCTTGTCCCTAATTAAGAGGTATGAGCTGCGTTGCCTCTTTTTTTTTTTTTTTCATTATTCAATTTTTTTTTATTGTGATATTGTGGGGTAGAGTTAAGGGTTAGGTACACAAATATGTCTCGTTCAGGCACTCTTGTTGATAAGAAGTGTCCCCCCATCCCCAGACAGGTATTTACTACCATTAATCCCTTCCCCTATCCCGCCCCCCGCACCATAGTTTCCAAGAATAGCCAGAACAATCCTCAGCAAAAAAAAAAAAAAAAACAAAGCAGGGGTATCACATTGCCAGACTTCAAACTCTACTATAGAGCTACAATAATCAAAACAGCTTGGTATTGGTACAGGAACAGGCATATAGACCAATGGAATAGAATTTAGATTCCAGAAGCAAAACCGCAATTTCTCAACCAACTCATTTTCAACAAAGCCTCCACCACCTACCAATGGGGAGAGGAGAACCTATTCAGTAAATGGTGCTGGGAAAACTGGCTGACCACATGCAGAAGATTGAA
>CAUYQG010052782.1:0-53986 GCA_963574415.1 Tarsius wallacei
GGCCGCTCCCGGCCACCGCAGCCTCGACCTGCTGGGCTCCAGCGATCCTTCCGCCTCAGCCTTCCAAGTAGCTGGAACTACAGGCGCGCGCTACCACGCCTGGCTAATTTTTTGATTTATTGTAGAGATGAGGTCTCACCACGTTGCCCAGGCGGGTCTCGAACCCGCGGGCTCAGGCAATTCACTCACCTCAGCCTCCCAAGGCGCGGGATTACAGGCTGAGCCACTGAGCCCGGCCTAAAATTCTTTTTTTAAATTATTATTTTATTTTAAAGATGTGGGATACAATTCAGGACTAGGTACATAATTGGTCATCATACAGGTGAAGTTTGGGTCTCCCATTAATCCGCACTTCACCTGGTTTAGGATCGGGTACCCTTATTGATATTATATGCCTCCTCCCCTCCCGCTACTGCCAATCCCTTTCTTGTAGTATTATGATAAAAGTTTAGGGTCCACTTATGAGTGAGAACATGTGGTACTCAGTTCTTTGTTTCTGTGATAGATCACTGAGTATGATAGACTCTAAATCCATCCAAGTTGTTGCTAAGTCCATCATTTTGTCCTTCTTTATGGCTGCATAATATTCCATAGTGTATATGTACCACATTTTAAAAATCCAGTCCACTTTTGATGGATAGCATGGTTGGTTCCATGTTTTTGCTATTATGAATAGTGTTGTAATAAACATGCATGCACAGGTATCTTTTTTGCAGAATGATTTGAGTTCCTTCAGGTATATTCCCAGAAGAGAGATTGCTGGGTTTTATGGAAGGTCGATTTTTAGATCTTTTAGAAATTGCCACACTGTTTTCTACAGAGGTTGTACTAATTTACACTTCCACCAACAATGTAAAATCATTCCTTTTTCTCGGCATCCTCTCCAGCATCTGTTGGTTTTGAGTTATTGATGATGGTCATCCTGACTGGAGTTAGGTGGTATCTCAGTGTGATTTTAATTTGCATTTCTTTGACTATTAGTGAGGCTGAACTTTTTTTCATGTATCTGCTGACTGTTTGTATGTCTTCTTTTGAGAAGTGTCTATTCATATATTTTGCCCACTTTTTAATAGGGTTTTTTTTTTTTTTTTTGGCACGTCTGATTTCCTTGTAGATCCTGGATGTTAGGCCTTTGTCAGATATACAGTTGGCAAATATTTTTCCCATTCTGTGGGCTGTCTTCCCACTCTCTTGATGGTTTCTTTTGCTTTGCAGAAACTTTTCAATTTGATAAGGTCCCACTTGTCTATCTTATCTCTTACGGCACGGGCTTTTGGGGTTTTGATCAGGAATTGGTTGTCTATTCCAATGTCTGCATTTTCTAAGGTTCTTATAGTTTGATGCTTCATGCTAAAATTCTTATGGAAGCAAAAACCTCAAATAGACAAGGCAATCATTAGACAAAAGAAAAAAAAGCTAGAGGCATCACACTGCTGGATTTTAAAATATATTACAAAGCTATAGTAATTAAAACAACATGTGGCTGGGCACAGTAGCTCACAGATGTAAACCCAGTGCTTTGGGAGGCTGAGGTGGGAGGTTTGCTTGAGGCCAGGAGTTTGAGATCAGCCTGGGCAATATAGTGAGACTGCCATCTCTACAAAAAAAAAAAAAAAATGAAACTGGCATAAAAACAGACATATTGACCAATGAAATAGGATCGAGATTCCAGACATAAACATACACATCAATGCTTAATTGATTTTTGACAAAGATGCTAAAACCACACAATGGTAAAAGATCAATTTATTTAATAAATGCTGTTGGGTTAACTGATTATCCACATACAGAAGAATGAAAATGGACCCTTGTCTCATCTCATACAAGAAGTAACTAAAATTGGATTAAAGATTTAAACATGAGTCCAGGAAATATAAAATTACTAGAAGAAAACACAGGGTAAATCTTCATGACATTGGTCTGGGCAGAGATTTCTTGGATATGACCCCAAAAGCACAGGCAATGAAAGCAAAAATAGATAAATGGGATTGCATCAAACTAACAATTGTCTGCACAGCAAAGAAAACAATAGAGTGAAGAGATAACCCATGGACTGGGAGAATAATTTTGCAAATTATATACAAATAAGGGAATAATATCCAAAATATACAAGGAATTCGAACTGCTTAATAACAAGAAAACAAGTAACCCTATTTAAAAATGGGCAAAAGACTTGAATAGGCATTTCTCAAAAGAAGACATACAAACGGCTGACAGACATATGAAAAAAATCTTTAACATCTTTAATCATAAGAGAAATGCAAATTAAAACCACAATGACATATCACCTCACACCTAGAGCAGTGGTTACCAGAGGCTGGTGATGGTGAGAGATGGGGAAAAAAGGGTATTGTTTTATGGGCATAAAGTTTTAGTTAGGAGAAATGTGTTCTATTGCACAGCAAGGTGACTATAGTTAATAATGTATATTTCAAGATAGCTAAAAGAGAGGATTTTAAATGTTCTCATACCAAAGAAATTATAAGTATTCGAAGTGACAGATATGTTAATTACCCAGATTTGATCATTCCACAATGTATGCTTGTATTGAAACATCGCATTGTACCCCATAAATATATACAATTATTTTTTGTCAACCAAAAATAAAATAAAAATGTAAAAAGAACACAGTTACAGAACTAATAATACCTGATTTTAAGACTTATTTTAAAGCTACAATAATATAGACAACAAGGTGTTGCTGCAAAGACAGATAAATAGATTAATGGAACAGAATAGAAAGTCCAGAAGTAAACTTTCACATATATGGGCAACTGATTTTTGGCAAAGGTGAAGAGGCGATTCTATGGAGAAAGGATAATGTTTTCAATAAATGATGCTAGAGCAATTAGATGGATATGTGAAAAAAGAAAAAACTTAAATCCATACCTTGCATCTATAAAAAAAAAACTCACAATAGAACATAGACCTAAATGTAATACTTATAGATAGAAAAGCATAAACCTAAATATAAACTTCTAAAAGAAAACACAGAAAAAGTCTTTGTGAACTTGGCAAAAATTTCTCAAATCTGACATCAAAAACATAATCCAGGCTGGGCACAGTGGTTCACACCTGTAAACCCAGCACTTTGGGAGACTGAGGCAGGAGAATCACTTGAGCACAGGAGTTCAAGACCAGCCTGGGCAGCATAGTGAGAATTTTGTTTCTCTAAAAAAGAAAAACATAATCCATAAAACAGTTCATAAACTGAACTTTATAGAAATTTTAAACATCTGATTCTCCAATGACATGGTGAAGAAAATAGGAAAACAGCCCGCAGAATGAAATAAAATATGTGTAAAGCATATATCTGATAAAGAACATATACCCAGCACATATACACAATGGAATATTATGCAACCATAAAGAAGGACAAAATTATGAACTTCACAGCAACTTGGATGGATTTAGAGTCTATAGTACTCAGTGATCTATCACAGAAACAAAGAACTGAGTACCACATGTTCTCACTCATAAGCAGACCCTGAACAATTATCATAATACCATAAGAAAGGATTTGGCAATAGTGGGAAACTGCCAGGGGAGTAGTGGGGGTGGGGACACACATCAATAAGGGTACCTGATCTCAAACCAGGTGAAGTGGGGACCAAAAAAGCCCAAACTTTACCTGTATAATGGCCATCTGTATACCTAACTTTGAATTATATCCCACATCTTTAAAATAAAAAAAGGACATGTACCTAGAATATATAAAGAACTGCCAAAATTTATCACTAAGAAAACAAATAACTAAATAAAAAATGTGCAAAAGGTATGAACAGACATTTTACTAAAGAAGATATCTGAATGACAAATAAGCACATGGAAAGATGCATAACATTGATAGTCATTAGGGAAATGTAAAACTGCAACGAGATACAAACTATTAGAATAGCTAAAATTAAAATTTTGACCATAGTAAGGATTAGCGAAGAAGTGGAGGAAATGGAACTCTCATACACATGGGAGTGTAAATGGTACAACCGTTTTTGAAAAGTAGTTTGATAGGTTCTTTAAAAATTAAAACATACATTTACCATATGATCCAGTTGTCTTAGTCCATTTGTGCTGCTATAACAGATTACCTGAGACTGGGTAATTTACAAAGAACAGAAATTTATTTACTCATAGTTCTGGAGACTGGAAAGTCCAAGATCAAGGCACTGGCAGGTTCATTGTCTGGTGAGGGCTGCTCTCTGCTTCCAAGATGGTGCTTTATTTGCTTCATCTTTCAGAGGTAAGGAAGACTGTATACTCACATGGCAGAAGGCAGAAGGGCAAAAGGAATAAACGCCTTCTGTCAAATATTTTTATAAGGGCCCTTAATCCCATTCACAGAAGTGAGGAACGCTCATGACTGAATCACCTCTTAAAGGCCCCATCTCTTAATACTATCACATTGGAAACAGATGAATCATGGAGGAGACACATTGAAACCATACCATGAGCCACAGTAAAAGCTTAGGCCTTTACCCAAGAGAAATGAAGGCATTATTGTAAGACAAATACCTGTACATAAATGTACACAGCTGCTTTATTTGTACTGGCTCCAAACTGGAAACAACCCAAATGTCCTTTAATTGGGAAATGGCTAAACAAACTGTGATGTGTCTATACAATAGACTGTCACTCAGCACTAAGAAAGGGATACACTATTGGTAAATCCCACAACGTGGATGAATCTCAAAAGAGTTGAGTGAAAGAAGCCAAAGTGTTCACACCAAATGATTCCATTTATGTAAAACTATACAAAACACAAACTAATGTATAATAACAGAAAGCGGACCAGTAGTTGCCTTGAGATAGGGCTGAATAGGGAGGGATTACCAAGGGTCATAAAGAAACTTTGGGAGTTATATGTATGCTCAATATCTTAATTGCAGTAGTGTATACATATGTCAAATCTCACTAAATTGTATATTTTATGTGCAATTTGTTTGTCTATCAATTATATCTCAACAAAGCCTTTAAGTTAAATGATCCCAGCAAGGTTTTCTTTGTAGACATAGACAAGCTTATTCCAAAATTTATATATAAATATACAGGATCTAGAATAGCTAAAGCAATCTTTAAAAAGAAGAATAAAATAGGAGGAATAAGTCTACTTAATATTAAGTTCTGCTGTGAAGTTACAGCAATCAAAACAGTGTCATATTGAAAGAGGAATTGACACACAAATCGATAGAATGCAATAGGATAGGATAGAAGACCTAAAATAGACACACAAATATGCCCAATTGCTTTTTTGACAAAGTCGCCAAACCAGTTCATTTGAGAAATCATAGACTTTTCAATAAATGGTGCTGGTTAACATCCATAGGCCGAAAAATGAACCTCTATCTAAGCCTCGTACCTTATACAAAATTGATTCAAGATAGATTACAGACTTAATTGTAAAACATAAAACTATTTTTTTAAAGTTTAGAAAAAAGTAAAAGAAAATCTTTGGGATATAGAGCCAGGTAGAATTCTTAGACTTTATACCAAAAGCATGATCCATACAAGCAAAAAACTGGGAAGTTGGATTTTATC
The DNA here is from genome assembly GCA_963574415.1 of Tarsius wallacei. NCBI lineage: Eukaryota > Metazoa > Chordata > Mammalia > Primates > Tarsiidae > Tarsius > Tarsius wallacei. The sequence continues at coordinate 5,536 of CAUYQG010052782.1, forward strand.
AAAGTTAAATACATGTGTTCTGTGAAAGACCATGTTAAAAGGATAAAAAGACAAGATACACACTGAGAGAAAAGTTTTGCACCCCCCATATTTGAAAAAGGACTTGTATCTCATATTCTTTAAAGAACTCTCAAAACTCAACAGTAAAAACAAAAAGCAATCCAATTAGCAAATGGGCAAAAGACATGAAGAGACCCAGAAGATACAGATGGCAAATAAGAAATAAGCTCATAAAAGTATATCCATTATCCATTAGGACAATGAAAATTACCTTGTGTGTGCGTATAATGAGATGTCACGGCACACCTATCAGAATGATTAAACAAAAAAAAATTGACAAAAATTGGCAACATTGGTTAGTATGTGAAGAATGTGAATCACCTATTTGTTGCTGGTGGGAATATAAATGGCACGACCACTCTGTAAAACAGTTTAACAGTTTGTTGTAAAACTGAACATGCAACTACCATATGATCAAGCAACTACACTCTTGGCATCTATCCCAGAGAAATGAAAATTTATGTTCACATAAAATCTTGTACACAAATGTTCGTAGCAACTTTATTCATAACAGTAAAAACTGGAAACAACACAAATAGCCTAAAACAGGTAAATGGTTAAACAAAATGTGGTACATCCATATCATGGAGTACTACTTAGCAATAAAAAGAAACAAGCTATTGATACACACGTCATAGTCTGCTTTGTGTTGCTATAACAGAATTCCACAGACTGGGTAATTTATAAACAATAGACATTTATTTGGCTCATGATTTTGAAGACTGAAAAGCTCAAGAGCATGGCACTGACATTTGGTGAGACCTTCACATTGCATTATCCCATAGTAGAAAGCTGAAGGGCAAGAAGGTCTGGCAGAGAGAGCAAGAGGAGGCCAAACTTGCTTTTATAACAGTCATTCTTGTGATAGCTATTCCACTCCAGATATAATGACATTAATGCATTCTAATCACCTTTTATTAGGTTCCACCTCCCAACACTGTTGGGTTGGAGATATAGTTTCCAACACATGAACTTTGGGGAACATATTTAAACCATAACAATGCAACAACTTAGAAATCTCTAGGAAGTTATGCTGAGTGGAAAGCTAACCCCACAAGGTTACCTGCTTTCCATTTATATAACATTCTTGAAATGATGAAACCATAGAAATGGAGAACACAATGGTGATTGTCAGAGATTAGGGATAGAGTGGGAGAGGGGTGTGTGTGGGAAGATACTGGGTGTAGTTTTAAAGGGGCAACATAAGAGGTTCCTGTGGTGATGTAACTGTTCTGTATTGTGACTGTGGTGGTGAATACCAGAACCTACATATGTGATAAAACTGCACCAAAGTAAATATACACACATACACACGCATACAGCTGAGTTCAAGTAAAATGGAAAAATCTAAATAAATTTGATCACAATATTCTGGTTGTGGTATTCTACTGTAATTTTGTAAGATGTCACTACTGGGGGAGACTGGGTGAAGGGTAAATGCGACTTCTCTGTATGACTTTTACATCTGCTTGTGAATCTACAATTATCTAAAAATTAAGTTTAACTTTAAAAAATCCCAACCTAAAACACTTCCAAAATAATTAAAGGACATATGTAAAAGTATCTGAGACATTTTACGTATTTATACAAATTCAGGAAAAAACTCATTTGACATATATTTATTGAGGGCCTACTGCATGTCAAGCACTTTTTCAGGTTTTGGATTATATGGCAATGGACAAAACAAAAATGATCTTCCATACAATGGAACTTACAGTCCAGTGAAGGACCACTGACAGTAAATCAGGAAGCAAACACATATTTGAAATTAAAAATTTTGATACGTGTTCTAAAGAAATGGACAGGATGCTATAATAGATAACATTATGGCTGGGCACAGTGTCTCACGCCTATACTTCTAGCACTTTAGGAGGCCAAGGTGAGAGGATTGCCTAAGCTCAGGAGTTTGAGACCAACCTGGGCAACCTGGCAAGTCCCCATCTCTACAATAAGTCAAAAAAAAAAAAAGCTGGGCATGGTGGTATGCACCTGCAGTTTCAGTTACTTGGAAGGCTGAGGCAGAAGGATCCCCTCAGCCCAGCAGGATGAGGCTGTGGTGATTGTGATTGTGCCACTACACTCCCACCTGGGTGACAGAGTGAGGCTCTGACTCAAAAAAAAAAAGATAACATTATGGATGGACCTCCTTTGAATGGAGTGATCTGGAGAGGCCTCTCAGAGAAGTTGAAATCGAGGCTGAGAGCTAAAGAATGAGAAGGAGAATAAGAAGGGAGAAGCCGTAGTCTCTGCTATGGCTTGAGTGTTTGTGTCCTCCCAAAATTCATCTGTTGAAACCTAAGCCTTCATGTGATAGTACTGAGAAGTGGATCCTTAGTGAGATGACTAGGTCATAAGGCTGGAACTCTCACGAATAAGATGAATGCTTCTTTAAAAGAAGCCCCAGGGACTTGCTTTGCCCTTTCCACTTGCCTTTGGATGCAGAAAGAAGACACCATCTATGAGGTACAGGCCCTCACCAGATACCAAATCTGCTGGCATCTTGATCTTGGACTTTTCAGTCTCCAGAACTGTGAGAAATACATTTCTATTCTGTATAAATTACCCAGTCTAAGGTATTTTATTATAGTTGCTTAAATGGACTAATACAGGCCCTTGTGTAGAGACATTCTTTCATGTAGAAAGGGTGGAGGAATGAGGGAGACTGAAGGGCAGTCTAGGCAGAGGGAATGGCAGGTGCAACAGTCCTAAAGCAAGAGAGAAACTGAGTGGGGTTGGAAGGTCAGGGCAAAAACAAGACAATTTAAGCAGAAGATATCACCAGGAAGAGGATATGAGCTCAGAGATGTAGCTTGGATCAAGATTGTGTAGTGCCCTATAGATGATGGTAGAAAGTTTGGATTTTATTCTGGCTGAGATAAAAATCACCTGTGGGTTTTGAGCAGGGAAATACCATAATCATTTTTTTGAGTAGGGGCTCTCACTCTGGGCCAGGCTGGAGTGCAGTGGCATGATCACAGGTCACTGCATCTTCAACCTCCTGGGCTCAGGCGATCCTCCCTCCTCATCCTCCCAAGTAGCTGAGACTATAGGTGCATGACATGCACCCAGCTGATTCCATGATTATTTTTATATTTTAAGCAGATCATACATACTGGTGTATGAGCAGAACAAGGAAGAAAGGGGAAAGGCCAATTAGAATGTTGTTCAAGTTATCCAGTTAAGGAATAATAGTTTAACCTAGGATAAAAAGGACTTTGCCTGTTAGTATCAGGGAGTGAAGAATTGGCCCAAGTTACGGATATGTTAAGGTTTCAGGCTAATATCTCACATAGATGAGACGATGTTGGATGTGAGGTAGTAGCAAGTACCTCCAGATGGTACTTCTCAGCAGGTGACTGGAAATCCAGAGGAGCAGCAGGGACTAAACAGATAGATATGGGAATCATTGTCATTAAGACTATGACTGAGTGCCTGGGAATGGATGACGTTACCAAGGGAGCGTGAAAGGCAAAAAAAAAAAAAAAGAGAGAGAGAGAGACAAGAGAGAAGAACACCAAGGGCATAGTCTGGGATAGCATGCACATTTATAGTATCTTTCTGTTAAAATGGCTTTTAATATTAATATATATGTGTTACAGTAAATTTAAAAAGTAGAAAAAAGAAAAGTCTACAAAAATCCAATTACCTAAATCATTTTATCATGTTGAAGTAGTTCTTCCTCCTATGCTTTCCATATACATCTTTTAATTCTGTGCATATAGTCTTATGTCTTACTTCCTCATTGTTTCCGAATAGCCTACCCTTTGGAAGTAGGAGAAGAGGCCCCAGCAAAGACAACAGAAGAATTAGTTAGCAGAGGAGAATAATTTAAGGGAATAAGTGGCATAAGACTGTTATTGGTGACATTGGAGAGGAAAAAGAAGCATGTGTATAGATGAATAGTTTTTAGTTTGCTGTCAAAAGGAAGGGGAAGGACAAAATCTTGAATTGGGGGGGTGGACCCATGGAGGGCTTTTAGAAAGAAGTACATCTACTATGTGTATGGACAGAGGAAGGAAGCAGAAGAGGGGAAGAGGGGAAGTGATGTTGACAGGGTATAATGAATGGAAGGTAGTCTATACTTCTGTAAGAGGGGTTGGAATTTAGAATTAAAAGCTGGGAGAGAGATACATTTCTTTCTCTGACATGGAGAAGGAGAAGAGAGCAGGTGCGGAAGTTGAGGTAGCTTATGCTACTTGAAGATTACTTGAGGGTCTCAGCCAAGTAGAATGTGAAGTCAAGGTCATTTCCTAAGGATGGGGGACACAAAAGTGGGTTGTGAGCTTTGGGAAGTGAATAATATCTGGATGGTTAAGACAGAGAGTCAAGAAGATTGCAGAGCAGACCAATAGGTAACTTGAGTTTGAATTATAATTAGAGAGGACCACCAACATTATCTAGCCCAATTCCTCATTTACAGATGAAAGGTTGAGGTTAAGAGAGGTGTGCCCAATCCTGACTTGTACCCCATAACTTTAAAATTTAAAAAAGAGAGGTTTTGATTTGCATTTCTCTGATGATGAGTGAGGCTGAGCACGTTTCCATGTGTCTGTTGGCTGCCCGTATATCTTCTTTTGAGAAGTGTCTATTCATGTCTTTTGTCCACTTTTTAATGGGTCTGTTTGTTTTTTTCCTTTTGGCACATTTGAGTTCCTTGTAGGTCCTAGATGTTAGGCCTTTGTCAGATATACAATTGGCAAATATTTTCTCCCATTCTGTGGGCTGTCTCCCTGCTCTCTTGATGGTTTCTTTTGCTTTGCAGAAGCTCGTTAGTTTGATGAGGTCCCACTTGTCTATCTTATTTCTTATGGTATAGGCAATTAGGGTTTTAATCAGGAATTGGTTGCCAGTTACAATTTCCATAAGGGTGTCTCCTGCATTTTCTAAGATTCTTATGGTTTGAGGGTTTATGTTTAGGTCTTTCATCCATTTAGAGTAAATTTTTGTGTATGGTGATAGGTAGGGGTTCTTTTTCAATCTACTGCATGTGATCAGCCAGTTTTCCCACTACCATTTACTGAATAGGTTCTCCTCTCCCCAGTGGTTGTTGTTGGAGGCTTTGTCAAAGATGAGTTTGTTGAGAAATTGGATATCTCTCCACTTCTGATGGGAGGAGAGAAAGAGGGGTGGTCTTTATCCTGACCACAGAAGTTTCAATTCACAAGTTTCTGAGCTAAAAGGTGGTCTTATTATCATTTTTATGGTATTGGTCAGTTAAGGAGTGGTATTGGGCCTTCTACCTTCCACAGGGATTCTGAAAGATTCTTAGTGATTATTATGCTAAGCCATGAACTGAAAGATTAGGCTGTCCTAGTCTTACATCTGATGAGGTTTTCTTTTAATTTGCTGAGAGGTGGGGTAGCCTGCAGTAAAATGTAATTTTTAAAATGTCTGAAGTCTTCCTAAAATCTGCCTACAGGAAATGTTTCTATGTATGTCTAACCTGTACTATCTTGCCACATAACCAGGGTCTTGCGTTATGCTAAAATAATGTGGTGCTTATAGATTGAAATAAGTCCTGTTAATATGGAATCCAGCAGGACAATAGCTTACCTTGTTATATCCACTCTAAGTTCCAGACTCGTGAGTCTAAGTAAGGGGTGGCCCACCATTTCCAGATATATCTGAAGGGCTACTTAACTCTGGGTCTATAAAGACAACAAAAGGATTTGCTGAGCGTGTAAACACATGAAGGGATATGAGCTGAACAGATTTCATGTTGTTGAGAGGTAGCACCGCATAATGGTCAATGCAGACTACAGGGCCACTTAATAGCTGAACAACTTTGATAAGTGACTCAACACCTCTGGCTTTCAGTTTCCTCCTTTGTAAAGTGGAGTGATAACAATAATTCTTACCTCCTAGCATTCTTGTGAGGATTGTATGAATACGCGTAAGGTACTTGAAATAAATATCAGCTGCTGTGTTTCTTCACACTACATACTTCTTCAAAGACACCTGTGAAAAATAGGCATGGCTTTCCCTGCCAGATTCCTGCCCTCATCACTGAAAACATGGATCTGATCCACAACACCTGTGTGAGTGAAGAAAACACCTCGAGGGCAGGCCCCTCTCAAGTCTCCTCTGTGTTCTCTATACCAGGGGTCTCCAATCCCCAGGACACAGCGGGATGTGAATAGCGGGTGAGCAAGTGAAGTTTCGTCTGTATTCACAGCCACTCCCCATCACTCGTATCATCTCCTGAATTTGGTCTCCTGTCAGATCAGTGGCAGCACTCGATTCTCATATGAGTACGAACCCTATTGTGAGCTGTGCGTATGAGGGATACAGATTGTGCTCTCCTTGTGAGAATCTAATGCCTAATGAGCTGAGGTAGAGCTGAGACAGTGAAGTTAGCACTAGGGAGCTGCTGCAAATACAAATTACCATTAGCAGTGAGGTTTGACTGCACAGCCTCCCCAACCCCGGTATGTGGGAAAATTGTCTTCCACAAAATTGGTCCCTGATGTCAAAAAGGTTGGGGAACACTGCTCTATACCTTTCATCCCAACAATTTGATTTGAGTTCCTACTGTGGGATAGGCATTGTGCTTCATGCATCTGTGAATGTTTTCTCATATTCACCTCATGAGGTAAGCCTTGATATCTCCATTTTATAGACCAAGGAGCTAGAACTCAGTAAGGATAGGTAACTTTCCAAGTATACACGGCTAATCAGTGGCAGAGCTGAAATCCAACCCTGTGTTCTCCCCACTGTCTAAAAATAGGGCAAGTCCTTTACGTTTCAAAGGGAGAGTAGAATCTGGTAAGATATGTCCCACCAAAAAAAAAAAGAACTTCTCACAGCCACTAAGGAGACCTCAGGAGAGCCTTTCTCCTGGCTCACCCCTTCTGTCTCTGCAGTTAGAAGACATGGAAGCAAGTGGTGTAGATATCAATGACTCAGGAAGCTGCTGTGAACCAAGTGATCACTCCCAAGCCAGCAGCAGCCTGCCTGGTGGAGCAGGCAGAGAGACAACTGGTGGAGCAGGCAGACAGCCTGCCTGGTGGAGCAGGCAGAGAGACAACGGGTATCCCATTCTGGTTCCAGGGTACAGCCATAGGAATGACATTCTGAGAATGAAAGTTGGGTCCATTCACCAGCTTGAACCCCTCACCTACCACTAAGCAGCCACATTCAGAGTTCTGCCTTGTGCTTTGGGCTTGTATTCCAAGCCCCTGCTCGAGTAGCCAGGGTTCTTAGGCTGCTCATAAAGGCTCAGACTCTCATTACTCCTGCCTATTTTCCTCCTCACAATATAGAACAAACTGGTGGAGCTCATTTATGACCTGGTCTGTAAACCCTCTGCAAATGTGTCAGTGCCCCTCCTGCCCTAATGAACAGGTATATAACCAGACTCATTGCTCAGCCACGACCACCCATACCTGTATCAGCCACAAAGCCAGAATTAGGACATGGATGGGAGAAGGAAGACAGAAGGCAGGAAGACTAGCTGGAGGCTTTTGCCCTATTCAGGGGAAAGATGACAATGAATCAGGAAAGGGGTAGTAAGGCTGGAGAGAAAGGAACAGCTGAAATATTATAGTGGTAGGAATGGAATGCATATGTAAGTCACAGTCCCTGTTGGGACATGTGGCAGGTAGCTTCTTAGATACTCCCACTAATCCTTAATGCCTGGTGTTCATGCATTTGATATTCACATGATCCCATTATTTGAATGTTGACTGGATTTAGTAACTCATTCCTAAAACAATGTACCAAAGTGATGAGATGTTACTGTTGAGATTAGGTTTAAAAAAAGACTCCCTCTATCTTTCTAGGTTTCTCTCAGTGGCTCTGATGTGAGTTGCCCTATGGAGAAGCCCACATGGTGAAGAACTGAAGAAACCTCCAGTCAATGCCCAACAAGGAAAAGATTCCTACCATTAACACACAAGCACACCCAGGAGTGGATTTTTCTTCTGTCAAGTCTTGAGGTGACTGCAGGCCCAGATGATTGGAGCATCAAATCAAATCTTCGTGAAAGACCCAGAGAAGCTGCTCCTGGATCAATCTTCCACAGAAAAAGATCTAAGACAGTTTGCTGCTTTAAGTTGCTAAGTCTGAAGATAATTTGTTACACAGCTGTAAATAACCAATATAAAGAGAGAAATGAGCAAGGTATGGCTTTTAACACATGAGAAGTTTGGAGTGACCAGTTGGACATCCAGGGCAAATAAGAGAGATGAATTCTTGATGGAGCCCATCTTCTTGTCATGGGAACTTGCACAGATGTTGATGTCTTTTACTGAATCTGGGACTTCAATGGTGGAACACGTTTTTAAGGAAAGAAGCCAAAACAAACTTTGGCCATGTTAAGCTTGAAATGTCTGAGAGAGAAGCAATTGGATTGATCCAGAAGGTAGTTGGATTTATGACACTGGAGCACAGAAGAAAAGCTATTGCAGGAGATAACGATCTGGGAGTCATCAAGATCCTCCCTCTGGAGCCACTTGGAAGGAGCTTATTTCCAGACTCTCATGACAGTTTTTGAAGTATTTTTAAAGAGTTCTCATATCTTCCACGAATCTAGCTTAAGTATGTCCACCTTCTTCTACTTTTTCTCAGATAGTTTAGTTCTGATGCCAGCCTGCCTCTGAGCTTTTCAGATGTAAATTTTATTTCACCTATTCTACATATAATTGAATAACAGTGGGCATGTTACTTAATTTTTGGTCTCCTCATCTGTAAAACAGGATTGTTTTGAGATATAAGTAAAATAATCCATGGCAAGCATTTAACAAAGTACCTAGCACATAAATATTCAGTGAATGTTAATAATTATAGCGTCTAGAACAGTACACTCCATATTAGGCAAGAAACATATGTAATTTTTAATTTTCCAGTAGTCACATTTTTTAAAGTAAAAGAAGCAGGAGAAATTAATTATAATAATATATTTTATTTGACCCAATATGTCTAAAAAGTTGTCACTATAATATGTAATCAATATGAAAATTGTTAATTAAAAGTTTTTACATACTTTTTGCATTATAAGTCTTTGAAATCCAATATGTAGTTTACATTTATAATACATCTCAACTCAGATATGAAATTTTCATCAAAAATACTTAATCTGCATTTAGAGTTCATAAAGTATACAGTTTAAAAAGTAGATTCACATACCCAAATAGTTCTAAACATAGTTAAAATTTTTCCAATAGCGGAATTGATTATCCTGTTTAAAATTTAAATGAATTATAATTAAAAATTTAATTCTTGACATGTACTAGCCACATCTAAAGTTCTCAATAGCAACATGTGGTTAGTAACTGCCAGGCTAGACAGCGTAGATATAGAATTTATTTTACTTTATGACTTTATTGGTTGATGTATTATTCCTGCTAGTTTGGGTCTTCAGAAAAGGATATACTGAAATGGGATTTGATGTGCAAGAGATTTATTAGGGAAATATCTATTAGCAAAAGTAGAGAAGGAGCCCGGCTCGGTGGCTCAGCCTGTAATCCCACGCCTTTGGGAGGCTGATGTGAGTGGATTGCCTGAGCCTGCGGGTTCGAGACCCGCCTAGGCAACTTGGCAAGACCTCATCTCTACAATAAATCAAAAATCAGCCAGGCGTGGTAGCGCATGCCTACAATTCGGGCTATTCAGAAAGCTGAGGTGGAAGGATCACCGAAGCCCAGCAGGTCGAGGCTGTGGTGGCCGGGAGCTGCCACTGCACTCCAGTCTGGGTGACGGAGTGAGACTCCAACTCAAAAAAAAAAAAAAAAGTAGAGAAGGAGCCAGAAGATGCTGGTAGAGCTTGTCTGAAGACTGTGGGGACAAAGGAAGGAAAGAGTTGAGTGGTAAGACCCTTAGACTGCAGAGTAGTTCTAAGAAATTCTCTGAAAAACTGATGGGAAGTTATATTCACTTCCTATTGCTGCTATAACAGATCAGAGAAAGCCGGGCTCGGTGGCTCAACCTGTAATCCCGCGCTTTGGGAGGCTGAGGTGAGTAGATTGCCTGAGCCCATGGGTTTGAGACCTGCCTCGGCAACTTGGCGAGACCTCATCTCTACAATAAATCAAAAAAATTAGCCAGGTGTAGTAGCGCGCCTGTAGTTCCAGCTACTTAGAAGGCTGAGGCGGAAGGTTCGCCGAAGCTCAGTAGGTCGAGGCTGTGGTGGCCGGGAGCATGCCACTGCACTCCAATCTGGGCGACAGAGTGAGACTCCAACTCAAAAAGAAAAAAAAAAACAAATCAGAGAAGAGTCTAGAGAAGAATCCACTTTCTTTCCTTTTCCAGATATTAAAGGCCACCTGCATTTCTTGGCCAATGGTTCCTTCCTCCACCTTCAAAGCTAGCCATGGCAGGTCAAGTTCTTTTCATGTCACATTTCTCTGACCCTTCTTTCATCATTTTATCTCTCTTTTTGACCACACCTGAGAAAGAGTCTCCACTTTTAAGGAGTCATGTGATTACATCTGCGCCCCCCCCCCCCAAATAATCTATGATACCCTTTCCATTTCGATGCCAGCTAGCTAGAAACCTTATTTCTATCTACAACTTTAATTTCCTTTTGCTACATAAGGTACCATATTCAGAGGTCCCCGGGATTAAAGCATGGACACCTTTGGGGGGACCATTATTCAGCCTGCTACAGGAGTCCTTGAGCCAAAGGTGCTCATTAGAGGAGTAGGCCAACCTTGGAGTGGGCCAGACTTGGATCCCTGCCTCGCTCAGTCATTGGAGCCGCCCACAGGTAGGGCAGCCTTGGCGCATGCACAATAATGGAGGCTGAGTGAAGCAGCTAGAGCCATTGGTCAATTGCGCTCTCTGAGCAGGAGATATGAAATGTACATTCTTGTGAGCACCACACTCTTTTGCTTTTTTTAAATTAGCAAAAAAGAATAACATCTTCCTTTTGTAATTTCTTCAGAAAGCTACAGGAATTTAAAGAAAAATTCTTAGGGAGCTAGTAGAAGAGAATCTTAAAATCCCATCAAAATTGACAGGCAGAGAAGCCATGGAAACCCTGCCTGGTTCTGAAATGACTAAGATGCCTGAGCAGCTGTGACAGATAACCTCTAACACAGGTAATCACAGGAAATAAAGCCACCTCCAAAAAATATGGGAATTAAGAGATTTCATAGATCAATAAAGCACACACCAAAGGCTGGAATTGTTCTCCCAATCATACTCTGGTATTGATGTTGGACATCTCTCTAGAGGTGACTCCAGTCATAAGCAGATTTGGGGCACCGTCTGTTCTCCTCAGTATATTCTCACTGACAAGACAGAAAGGGGCTTTAGAGGTTTCAGCCAAGGGAGGACCAGCTTGGCAATTGTTCCCTAAATGTCAGCTTTTAGTGCTTCCAAAAGCTAAAATGGTAGTAAAGGAAACTGAGCATCTGCAGAGAAGGTCCCCAAGCATAGTAGAAAGGACAAGATTCTGCAATCACAATCCTGGGTTTGAAACTCAACTCTGATTCCACCTTACCATATGACCTTTTTTGGGCAAGTTTCTTTGACTCTCTGTGCCTCAATTGTCCTTTCTACAAGACGGAGTAACAGTACTTACCTCATTTTGGTTGTTGTAAGGGCTAAATGTTTCTGTGAAAACAGTTAGTACAGTGTCTGACACATAGTGGGTACTTAATAAATAAATGTCTGGTCATATCAGGCAGTGGTTAAAAAGCAAGGCATGATGCAATTAAGGAAAAGAGGAGGGAGGGAGACATAAAGAATGTATAGGTATGATTACACGATCCACCCTTGTGACAGTCAGCCTCCAAGATGGTCCCCAATGATCCCCACCTCCTGGTATTCACATCAGGTTTGGGCTATGTGACCAATAGCTTATAATAAAAATGATTGTTCCAAGATTAAGATATAAAAGGCTATATTTTCTCAGACTTTCTCACTCCCTCCATTGAATCATTTGCTCTGGGGAAGCCGGCTGCCATATTATGGGAACACTGATGCAGCCTATGGAGAGGCCCACCTGGTGAGGACCTGAAGCCCCCTGCACAGTCACACGAGTGAGCCTGGGAGCGGGTTCTACACCCCTGAGCCTCAAGGTGATTGCACCCTTTTGAAAGATCATGAGCCAGATCCACACAGCTAAACCACTGCAAAATTTCTGACCTATGAAACAACAGATATTTATTGTTGTTAAGCTGATACATTTGGGGGCAATTTATCATGCAGCAGACAGCCTTGTGAATTGTCTAATTACCTAGCCTGGAAGAGAAGGGAACAAGAGTAAGAGGGGGCGAAATATACTCCCATGATTCTGACACTTACTAGCCAAATAACTCTGAAGGCTCAGTTACTCTCTGCAAAATAAGGACAGGAAATCTGTCTGGCATATTTAATAAGAGACTTGAAAATGTTTATAAACTTTGACTCAATGATACTGACTCTAGTATTCCAAAGTAAGGCAATAATCTGAAATATATGAAAGCCATTATGCACAAAGATGTTTATCACTGCATTGTCTACAACGGTTTTTAAAATGAAATAATCTGATTTTCACAACAGGAAAATAGCTAATAGCACCTTCAGTGTTCAGGCTTATACACTATATCTTATTAATTGCCACAATACTTTCTTTATCCCCATAGTAGAGATGAGGAATTGGGACTAAGGTAAGTTATTTTCCTTAGATTTTATAATTCTTGACAATGAATCAAATAATTATTATTATCAGACCTCATATTTGCGTAGCATTTACTTTGTGCTAGGCACTAAGTGCTTTGCATAAAATAAGTCATTTAAATCCTGATCTGTCTGACTCCATTATGCTCAAAATTATCATTAAAAACAATTTTGTGAACCAGGCACTTTGCTAAGGACTTTAGCTGTGATATTTTATTTCTTTCTTATAATTCTATAAGATGTGTGCTATTATCAGATCCATTATATGGGTAGAGAAACTGAGGCACAGAGAGTAAATTGGCCATTATATTGTTACCTCAATGAAGGAAAGGAAAGATTCAAGTGCTATAAAGAATACACTCCTAGTCATATGAGATGGCGAATATAAGAAAGAGTTGACAAACAGAAAATATTTATTAAACATGTACCAATGTGGCAGATATCACTCTAAGTTCCATGGAACAGGGAGATACCCTTGATCTCATGTCATGGGATTTACAGTCTAGCAAGAGAAGTGAGTAATAAACAAACATATACACATATATGTGTGTGTGTGTGTATTTGTGTATATGCATATGATCAGCTTGTAATCAGTGCAATAAAATAAAGAAAAACAGAAAAAAATAGAGCATGTTAGGCACAAGACAGAGTTGCTATGGCATACAGAATAATCAAAGACAAATTATTTAATCAAGTGACATTTGAGCAGAAAACCAAAGGTAGAAGAAAGTAAGCTGTGAGCACTGAGAAAGAGCATTCCAGGCAGAGGGAAACAGCAAATGCCCCAAGATAGGAGTGTGCTAGTTTATATGAGGAACAACAAGGATGCTAGTGGCATTAAAATGGGGATAGCTAGAAGAAAAATAATAGGAGATGCAGTCAGTGGCCCAGACTATATACGCTCTTACAGATTATAGCAAGGCTTTGGGAACCAATGGAAGATTTGGGACTCAGGAGTGACATGATGTTATAATTTCAGTTGTAAAGTTTTTTAAAAAATTCTCTGGTTACCATGTTATGAGCAAACTTCAGGTGGGATAAGGGCTCTTACAGGGAAACCAGTTAAGAGGTGTTTTCAATTATCCAGTGAGAGATGCTGGTAGTTTAAACCAGATGATAGCAGGAAAAGTATCAAGAAGTGGCCAGATTCAGGACATACTTTGAAGGAGATATTTGTTGATGGTTTTAATGCAAGGTACAAAAGAAAGATGTCAAAATGACTCCAAGGTTTTCAGTCAAAGCAACTAGAAGAATAGGCATGTCACTTACAAAATGAGAAAGACCCTCAGAAGAGCAAGTTAGGGGAAAGGAAGCCTTGAATTGGTTTTTGGACAAGTAATATTTAAGATTATTAGACATCTATATGGAAATGATGAATGGTCTTTTAAATATATGAGTCTGGAGTTCAGAGAAGAAATACAAAATTGGACTGACAAGTTTGGCAGTCATCAACTATAAGTGGTATGAGATCCCCTAAGTAGCAAACAGAGAATATGACTGAGGACCTGCGTCCTAGGACAGTCTTCAGAAGTCAAGAAAATGAGGAGGAATCAGCAAAGATGATTGAGAAGGAGCTTGTGATGTCCTGAAAGTTAAGGGTAAAAAGCACTTCAAGAAGGAAAAAGTGACCAACTATGTCAAATGTTGCTAAATCAAGTAAGATAATAGCTGAGCACTAGCCAGTGAACTTGGAAACATGGTCATTGGCAACCTTAACAAGATCTATATTGATGGAGTGATGGGAATGAAAGTATAATAGAATTAACTTTAAGAAAGAATAAAAGGAGAGAAAGTGGGAGCAAATATGGATATCTCCCAATCTCAGACATTACTGTAGGTATAAAGTGGTCTCACATGTGTCTCAGCTGGGTCCCGAGGTACACTCTGTCTTCACCATGGTGACAGAGCTCAGGACAGAAAGGTAGCTTCTCATCAGCAGACATAGAGGGCTTTTCAGAGTTGGCAAAAACCCAAAGAGGAAACTGACATAAGTACCAGACAAAGCTCCGTGCCTGGGGTGGCAAAGGGAACCACAGCAGGGACATCTGCAGTGAATCTGCATGAAGGGAAGCAAAAGGATCCTAGTAACTCATGAAGAACCAAGAGAGTGGGATTTGGGCTGGGGCTGTGCCAGAGAATGTCAACTGTGACTATGGTGACCTTACTCCCCCTGCATAGATGTGACCCAGGAAACAGGTTTACACATGGGAAAATGTAGGTAATTTAACTTAAAGAGATTTTTAAAAATCAGAAACATGATATATACAGCCTGATTTCTGTGTGGAAAAAAATAAAATAAAGTGCCAGGAATTAAGATACTAATGACACTTAACAACATGTAAAACAATGTCAGTGTTGAAGCACCTGAATTGTGGGTGAGTTCTTATTTTCTCTATGTTATAACCTGTAGTAAAATACTTAGGCAGTTTTTATAGTACCAAAAAAAGTAAGTGGATAATAATCCAAGCCTTTCTCCCAGAGTTGCTATGAAGATTAAAATAATGACTAATATTTGAATAACTCACAAGGTGCTTTTCACATATGTAATCTCATTTAATCTTCACAACCAACATTCTTTCCCTTGGTACTTTGTAAAATCCTTTTTATTATTACACTTAGCAAAGGGTGTTGCAATGCTCAGTTTATGTATCTTTTTCATACTGTAGACTGAAGTATCCCAAAGATAAAAACCATGTCTTTCAATCCTTCTCCCTGATGAGTAACACAAGCCCTGGCACATGGCAGGGGCTCAATAAGTGTGCGGGATGGATGGATAATGGTTGAATGGAAGAATGAGGGGATGAATGATTGAGAAGATAGATGGATGGATGGATGGATGGATGAAGGATCAATTGATTACTACTTTATACATTAGTACTTGGCTGTCCCAAGACCACATAGTTACCCTGGACACCTATAGACTGAGTCAACCACCAACTCCTTTCACACTAAGCTAAAATATTTTGAAAACCTGCTGGCTCTTGAACCCTCTGCATATCTCACATTTCTGATCATCTTGGTGAGTTCCTTCTCTCAGCTATCCTCTCTCATATTCATATTCCCATACTGCTCTGGACTTCTCTCTCCCCTGGACTAATCTCACATTACTCTTGTCTCACTGAAATCTTTCCAGTCAATAGTCAGAACCCTTTGAACCATGAAAAATGTGTCTTATCCTCAAACTCTCGTTCCTCTTTTGCACTTACATAAACCTAGCTCTCACCTGTGATCCCACTTTCCTGCAGTTCTCTCTGGAAAGCCTTCCATTTTCCTCCCATATCCAGGACTTCTCTGTGTTAGGTATTCTGCTATTGCAGTTGTAGTACCATGGCTTGGATATGCAGGTGTATTATCTCTGTCCATCTTAGCTATTTCTTCCATGTTATTCAAAAGCAGTACATACCAAAAAAATTGATTGTGTAGATGCTTCAGTCTTGTTCATATTTGAAACAAATTTTATAATTAGATGTTTGCAAGAAACAAGAAATACTTTGTATATGCATCAGGACAACTTCAAGGCTGGGTGCAGTGGCTTGTGCCTATAATCCCAGCACTTTGGGAGACCGAGGCAGGAGGATCACTTGAGGCCAGGAGTTTGAGACCAGCCCAGGTAACATAACAAAAACCTCTCTCTACAAATAAATTTATTTAATTTTTAAAAAAACACACCTCAAAAGGGGCAAATTCAATTACAAGTGACAGAAAACCAGCTCAAACTGGGTTAAGTTAAAATAAAGGAAATGTATTTGCTCATGCAATTTGGAAAGTTCAGCCATGATTCTGACACCAGATCAGCAGGTCTTTAGGTTTTCGTCTTCTTTCTCAGGCAAGCTCTTTCTTCATGGTGGGAAAGATGACCACTAGCAATCTCACCCTTATTTACACCCATATTCCAAAAATACCCATCTGTCAATCAAGCTCTGATTGACTGTGAGTTTTGTCATATTTATGATGTCCACAGGAATGTAGCATGATGATCAAGAGCCCTAAAAGGAGCATATGGAGTTGGGGGTTGGGGGGATGGGAAAAGAACGTATGTATCCTTCAAGATACAACAATGTTCACACTACATCTAAGCCAGGTCTATGCCATCTTAAAACAAGTCAGCAGTGGCCTGGTTACTCACACATCAAATAATTGATCCTTTGACTTTTACATTTACATCATTTTTCATCTTGCTGAGAATTAGCAGCATCTAAGTGAAACATGGTAAGAAAAAATAAGGAATTTGTCCCCTGATTGGAAATTTACATATAAAATTGTCAGCCATAAAGTTAAATAACTATGGTTTCCTCTAAGGAGAAAAATGGGATTGGGAAGGGGTGGTGTTAGAAAGAAATTTGATTTTTTTAAAAATGTATTTCTTGGTACTTTCACAGAAGGTATAAATGAACTGAAAAGCTCCCTGTAAAGGAAAGAGAATGAAGATTCAAAGAGAGACTCTGGAGAAAGCAGAGGAAGAAATGAAGTTTTCTGGAAGATGTGAGCAGAGCTTCAGGGCCTGGTTCCATGTGCTCGTTTTTGGGAAAGCTGACCCAGGCATAAGGCAGAAAACCGCGGCATCTGTGGTCCCTTTCAAAGCTAAAGAGCTGGCATTATAGCTGAGGGAAAATTGTTGTTTTTATTAGTGCTGTGTTTGTATACTGTTTAAACCCATACTCTAGTGTATTAGGAATTAATTTGAACTTGGAAATTACATTCATTTCCTTTGAACAGTATGCTGATAAATTGAAAGTTAAATCGGGTCTAAAATATGTTCTATCTTTAAAAAACAATCACAGAAGAATTTCAGAATAACTGGCCAGCATTGAAATAGGAAAAGACCAAGTTGGGAATTAATTTTTCCTCCAGATTTGATAATTATTGAATTCCTGTGGATGTAAGTTCCAGCTGAATTATCAACCTTGTCTGGACAGAATGAGAATGATTTTTTAAAAGTAGCCTATAAGTCAAATCGGATGAATGATGATACACAATGTTGGTATATTTTGGAATGGGGAAAAAATGAATGATATATTTGAGTGTCATTAAGACTGTCATTGATGAGAAATTAGGGCACTAAATCTGACAGTGAGTTCATGATTTGGGAGCCAAATCGCCATGGAATATAAAATTAAGAGAGATAGACACAGCATACCTAATCCCTGTGCAGAATCTGACCAGTTTGACTCAGAACACAGTGGCATTTGCTGGGAATCACTATGTTTAGAGACCATCAATATTGTATATTTTAGGATCATGCTTAGTTTGAAAAAAGTACAGATAAATTGAGAGAACATAGCTTTATTGAGACCACCTGATGTTAAAGAATTTTACACTAATCTGAGTGGATTTAATTTCCTAAAGCAGAGTATTTGTTCTTGTCTTGATCCCCCATGGATGTGGCGAATAGAGAGACAGATAAACAAGTGTTTAACATTCCTGACTAGACCAAACCTTTGTGCATTATTCAGCTTGCAGCTGCTCGGAGGGAAAATTACACAGAGCATCTTTCCACCCAAAGAATAGGAACACATAATCTTCTAACAGACATACTCAAAGACCTCCTTCTTTTTTTTACTTTGTTAACAATAAGCCTATCCAAAGAGATTTTTATTCTGAATTTATCCAAGGGACCTAGGAGAGTAGGAAGTTTCCCAGAATTAAAGGCAAGGAGTCATCACAATAAATTGGTGACTATAAGACAGGTGTTTAAAGCAAGGGCAAGGCATGAAGGCCATTTGTTCATTTTCAAAGGCCTACAAATCACTTTTGTATTATCTTCAATTGACTGATTATACATCCAGTCACAGAACTAATCGACAAATGTTCATCATACAGCTTTTATCTTTTGTCTATACCAGGTCCCATCACCTGTAATGTACCATGAATTAATCTTGTAAGTAAGTTGTGAAGAGCATAATTATATTGAAGCTTATTCTTTGGGTGCTAAAGTGTTAATTTGTTTAACATAATTCTGATTGAAGGTCTATAAACTTGCATCTCTGTTTCAGAAAGTAAGTTTTCTTTTTTCTTGAAGCCTCAAAATATAAAGAAAAGAATAAAAGGAGAAAAAAGAGAAAACAAAATAGAAAGAATGTTCTGCTTTCCTTTTGTCTATAAAAAGCTATGGTCCCCAACTAAAATGAATATAAAAATAGTTGATATAATTAAAAGAAGTAAGATGGGTGAGAATAGGGAGTAGTGGGGACTGCAGCAGACTTAAGAGCTCTGAAGAACTTATGCCCAAAGACCCCCTGAGAAGGAACGGGTACATATTTAGCAAGAGCTATTGTGTTGTCATGTGGAAATTCTGGCTGAGGGTTACCAGATCTTTTAATATTTTCAAGAGAAACCATAAATCCGTCTCTTGAGTGAAATTTCCCAACTTTTAAAGACTGGCTGAATTTTTTATTATACTCTTTATGCCAAACTAAACAGATCTTCCATCCAGAGTTAGCCTGTAGGTCTCCAGTTTGGACCTATGATATAAGTAAAGGTAAAAGTCCAGTTGCGAGGCATTTAAAGACCCATGGCAATTTGGAGGTCCCCCTAAGGATAAGAAAATCAGAACATGATTCACAGTCCTTGTGCAAACATGAACCAAGGCCCAAAGTCGTTGTTACTGGGATGTATGCACTATATGTTAATTGGAGCTCATGCTATTTTGAATGTGTAAATGTTTTTGTCATAGATCCCTCATGTAAATCATAAGACGTTGCCCTTTGGAACTCATCATTTCTTAAGCTAATGTTTCCAGAAGAAAACAAGTAACAAGTAGATCAGAATTATTTAACTATAGAAATTGTTCTTAATAAATTGAGATAAGTAGAGAAGTTGAACTCAGGACTTACAAAAATGCAGAACTGAGACCTCAAAGAAATAATAGCAGAGAAAACTATAAGATTTCAAGGAGTCAAGTACATCCACTTATTTATTCAACAAATATTAATTGAGTGACTAATGTACTTATGCCATGCCAAAAGCTATATGTACATATGTCATTTAATTTTTATGATAATGCTGTGTCTTAGTTTGGGTTCCTGAAGAAGCAGAATCCAAGATAAAAATTTGAGTGCAAGTTGTTTATTTGGGAAGTGATTGCAGGGGAGTGGAGAAGACAGAGGAAAAAAAAGAAGCCAGGAAAGGGTGGATATCACAAGCAGTAACCATGAGGGGCAATCAGAGCTCAATACCACTGAGAGTTTTGGACTACTGTGTAGAACATGCACTTCAGAGTTACTCCATTCAAGCAACAAAAGCACTGGGATATTTACACAAAAACTCCCCTTAGTCATTGGCTGAAGGCTAATGCTGCTCCCAGGAAACATTAGTTCCATGGCATTTCTGGCTATCATGCTTGTGGTAGACAGAGAGAGCCCCCAGGAAAAGAAATGCAGGTGCTGGCATTGAAAAGTTGGGCTAGCATGCACAAAATGGTAAGAGCCAAAGAATTATAGGTAGGATACCAAGAGTCCTTAAGGTAGAACCTACCCCTCTTAACAAATGAGGAGACATGTGGGGTTCACGTTTCAAGGAGAAAATGCTAGCAGGTGTTTCCCATTGGAAGTATGTCAGTCAGGAACAAACAGTCAAGACTCCTCCCAGAGACAGGGACATGAAGGGCACAGATTGTCAACTGCTTTGACAACATAGAAGGTACTGGCAGCCTGGACATTGGACCCTAGGTTTAGGCATCAACAATACACCAAAAATAAACCATCAAGAGAGTGGAGAGACAGCTCACAGAATAGGAAAAAAATATTTGCAAACTTTACATCTGACATCCAGGATCTACAAGGAACTCAAACATGCTGAAAGGAAAAAACAAACAGCCCTATTAAAAAGTGGTCAAAAGATATGAATAGACACTTCTCAAAAGAAGACATATAAGCAGTCAACAGATATATGGAAAAATGCTCAGCCTCACTAATCATCAAAGAAATGCAAGTCAAAACCACACAGAGATACCACCTAACTCCAGTCAGGATGGCCATCATGAATAACCCAAAAACAACAAATGCTGGAGAGGATGCAGAGAGAAGGGAACACTTCTACACCATAGGTAGGAGTGTAAATTAGTATAACCTCTGTGGAGAACAGTATGGCGATTTCTAAAAGATCTAAAAATTGACCTTCCATATGACCCAGTAACCTCCTTTCTGGGAATATACCCAGAGGTATATTCAGGTATACTCATATCATTCTACAAAAAAGATACCTGCACATGCATATTTATTGCAGCACTATTCACAATAGCAAAAACATGGAACCAACCACACTGCCCATTGAAAGTGGACTAGAAGCCGGGCTCAGTGGCTCAGCCTGTAATCCCACGCTTTGGGAGGCTGAGGTGAGTGGATTGCCTGAGTCTGCGGGTTCGAGACCCACCTGGGCAACTTGGCGAGACCTCATCTCTACAATAAATCAAAAAAATTAGCCGGGCATGGTAGCGCGCACCTGTAGTTCCAGCTACTTGGAAGGCTGAGGCAGAAGGATCGTCGGAGCCCAGCAGGTCGAGGCTGCGGTGGCCGGGAGCGGCCACTGCACTCCAGTCTGGGTGACAGAGTGAGACTCCAACTCAAAAAAAAAAAAAAAAGAAAGTGGACTAGATTTTTTTTTAATGTGGTACATATACACAATGGAATATTGTGCAGCCATAAAGAAGGACAAAATTATGAACTCTGAAGCAACTTGGTTGGACTGAGTCTGTCATACTCTGTGATCACAGAAACAAAGATCTGAGTACCATATGCTCTCACTCATAAGTGGACCCTGAACATTTACCATCATACTACAAGAAAGGGATTGGCAGAGGCAGGACACTGTCAGGGAAGGGGGGAGGCTATAACATCAATAAGGATACATGATCCTGAACGAGGTGAAGTGAGGACCAATGGGAGGCCCAAACTTCACCAGTACGATGGCCACTTACATACTTAATCCTGAATTGTACCCCAAATCTTTAAAATAAAATAATAATAATAATAATAATAAAAGATACCAGCAGGTATCTGCATGCAGGGCTTTGATGCAGTGATGCCAATTCTCTTTGGGCATCACCTGAGATGGGAGACATCACAACGAGCTGAGACAAGTAAGGAACAAGATGACAGATGCCATATAATCATGAAAAGAGTCATAGCAAGGGACTGGTGAGATACACCCTGGACACTTCTAATAATATCCCATGAGAAAGTAAGGATATAAATATTTCCCTAGACTAAGTGTAGACTGTGTGTGACAGTTCCAGGGACCCAGTTTTTATCCATGAGTCATCAAAGGTATACTGGGCTTCCAAGAATCTTTCCTTCCTCTATTGAATATGGCAACAATTTAGGATGACAGAGACCAATTACCAAACTATCAATTATCAGTTAACATCTTTGGAAACTGAATACAAAATAAACCTATCAACACTGTCTTGCTGTAACCTCACAGTGTATAAAAATTAGGTTTAAATGCTTAATGAATATATAAAAATATAATCACAGAGTTATTGCTCTTGTAGAAGTGATTAATAATCATACCATTGACTTGTGCACTGTGTTCTTGAGTTATTGGAATACTTCCGATAGTCTCTCTTCTCTGTAGCCTTTGTTTTTTGCTATTTATAATATTTATAATTCCAAACTGCTTCTCCTACTAGACTCTAAAATGCATGGAAATTGGACACTGCCATTATTAACTCTTTATTTCTAGCACCTAAGGGAGGGAGAAATCATGGCACATGGTAGGTGCTTGTGAATGAACGTAGGAACTTTTGTGGTTGAATACAATTTTTGTCTTTATTTGGGGATATAACAGAACTGAGCAATCATAGAAGAGACAGATGTGGGTGCAAAATTTGGGTCTATTACTTATTAACTGAATAATCAAGTTACATATTCTCTGGATATCAATTTCCTTAACTGTAAAATGATGGTTGTCTTAGCTTGGGTTCCTCAAATTAGACCCTGAGATAAGGACTTGATGCTGGTGATTCTCTGTGGCCCGTGAGGAAGTGGAGCAAGTAAGACTAAGAAGGGAGAAAAGTCATTTAATCATGAGTTAATGAGCAAGTTACTGCTTTGGGCCACTGGAGTCCGGGCCCACAGGAGGTGCTTGGAGAAATAATGCAAAATAAGACCCAGAATCTTCATGCAGGATAGGGGGGTTTGGGCAGAATATCCACCTACTCTATTCCCTCACTGGTTAACCGCTACCCCCAAGGTCTTTAACTACTTCTACTTTCAGGTTCTGTCTATGTGTTACAGAGCAAGTTGCCATGGTGCCAGATAAAGCCTGCCGGCAAAGAGAGATGGAAACATCTGAGGTGAGGAACTGATACAGTGATGGGAATCACAGCTGCAGGTAAGCTCAGATGGGCCAGGAGGTGGGGTGGGACATCACCAGCATATGCTACATCATTAACACTTGTACCACAGAACCGCCTCACACCTTGGGAGTTTTAAATGAGAAAATGTACATAGAACACCTCCCACAGTGCCTGGCCCATAGAAAATTACCTATAAATTGTAGTGATTGTGGTTGTTGTTGTTAAATATGGTGGTGAAAATTGAAACTCATAAAGAGAACACTTGAATTGACAAATCAATTTAGCACCGTTGCTGCCTATTCCGAATCAAGGTTCTTTGCAGGTTGATGAATTATAGCAGTAAAGAAAATATGATCACTGCCCCCTTGAAGCTTAGTTTATGCAGGATAACCAGACATTGAAGTAACTGCTCTCTGTTGTGCCTCACTTCATCTCTTTGGGTGGTCTTGATCTTTCTTGATTGTACCAAGATAAAGGAACACAAGGCACACACTCTTTATTGCAAACTAAACAAAATACAAACTTCATCATCTCTACAAAATCTCGTACCACATATACATGACTCATATGCCACAATTACTGCTTTAGATTGTAAATAAATGTATTCTACTGTGATTTTTTTCCCTTCTAGTCACTATTACCCATCAACAGTGTCTTTATTTATGTTCCACCCAGAAGTAGACATTAAGAGGATTCAAGGGCAAAAAGTTTATTTGGGAGGTGATTTCAGGAACTCCAGTAGGAAAGTGGGAAAGCAAAACAACAGAAAGAAGACAGCCAATGTAGGGTATATTACCAGTCATTTATTACTGTGGGCAACTGGATCTTAATCATCCAGGAAACTCAGAGTTACAGGTATCCCACTGAGAGACAAGGGATATGGGATGCTTAATACACCAACTTCCATAAGACGCTTGTTGAGGGCTGTTTCCAGAAGGTGTTAATTCTCTGCTACTTCTGGCCTGTTGGGCTTTGCCAGCAGAAAGGTTTCTGGCTACCAGAGAAGGCCTCAGGTCATTGGAAGTTGGATAACAACCATAGTAAGATCCAAATGGATATGGGTCGGGCACTCACAGGGTCTGCTCAAACAGACACTGACATATGGAATGACAGCTGCCATAGTAAAGGTGTAAACAAGGTACAGTAGGGGCAGAGGAAGAGGCCTACCAGAAAGCTCATCAGTAGCCACATGTCAAAGACACAGAGAGCTCTACAACATATACTCCATGAGGCTAGGGACCTGTTTGTCTTCCTCAATGCAGATCCTCAGTTCCTAACATATTTCCTGGCACATCATCAGCACTCAATGAATATTTTTGGATAGATGGATACATGAATGGATGGCATTTGCCGAGTCTTGGAGGATGAGTAGTTCACCAACACTCTAGGATGAAGAACTAGCACACTCAGAAGTACAGAGTAATGCAAAAATCTGTCTCCCTGTTATGGGAGCTCTCAGTGCAACCCATTATGTTAACAATCTTGTGGATTATGCTTCAGTGGAAAAAATGTTTCTTTCCACTGAAGCATAATCCACCTTCTGATAACTTCCACACTTTCATCCTACTTTTGCACTTTGGAGCAACAACAGCAAAAACAAAAAACAAAAATTCTAACTTATCTTTCATATCACAGTCCTTCAGATAGTTAATGACATGTCCCCTTTTCCAAAACTTAAATATCCCTGGTTTCTTGTTCATGCCCCAGAATGAAGAGCTTCATCCAGGTATTTTTGGACCAGGTGATGTTAGATCTTGGATTCTCAAATCAAGGGTATAGGATCTAGCATTGTGTAGTGACTTTGGTATCTTCCAAATTTGAGTTCAAAATCTGACACTGCCAGTTGTGTGATTTTGAATAAGTAACTTGTCTTCCTCAAACCACATGTGTCATCTAAAATGAAGGTAATAATGCTTATTTCACTGGAGGTTATAATGGGTGTTTAATAAAATTCATTCTCTTCCACTGAACCTACTGACTTTCTCCACCACATTGCTTCTAAGCCATATCTCTCTGTCCCTCTGGACTTAACAGGCTTCAATGCAGAACAAGAAGGAGGCTAGATATCACCCAGTCCACTGCACAGAGGCTTTAGTCCAAAGGAAGCCACTCTGGGCCTCCCTCCCTCCCTCTAGCTGCTCAGAGTTAAGCAGCCACCCTTGCGTCTACAAAAGCAAAAATAAGTACTGCTCGCTCATTCACCTGCTGAGCAAAGGGACTGATTACCCAAGAAAGGGAAGTGTCGCCCACAGAAATCAATACAGATGAGGCTTTGAAAAGGTTGGCTGGCTGCACAGGATTAGATATTGATCTCGCTTGTTTTCTCAGTTATTGCTCTGCTTGCCACCTGTGGAGGCCATTTCTAATCTTCCCCTAATACCAAACAAGACAAGAGAGCTCAGCCCAGAGTAGACTCAATGTATGACGATTTTAGCACATGAAGGAATTCCCAGCATCTGTGTCTAGAACACCATGAACACAGAGGTAGGAGATCTCCCCAACACTGCATGACAACTCAGGTTGGGTGAAGGATTCAAAAAGAGCTGGACACACAGACTGAACCTGATGTGAAGCCCAACCTCTACACCTGCCTCACAAAACTCTGACATGTCCAGAAACAGTGAATCAGAGGAAAGAAAGTATTTACATAAATATTGATTGATCCTCTAGGAAGACCTATGAATGGAAATTTAGGACATAAAAATAAGATCCTGGATTTAAAAAACCCCATATGGGTATAGTAAGAAAACCATAAGAGAACATTGTTCTAACTACCAAATTGGAGAAGGTTTTTTTATGATAATATAGAGTAATAGCAAGTGTTTAAGGAAATGGAAATAGTGAATAACATTTCTGGAGGGTAATTTGATAATACATTTCAAAAGCTGTAAAATTCCATCATATACTTTGAACAAGTAATTTCACTTCTAGAAAATGATCTGAAAAATGTAATTAAGAATGTATGCAACGCTTTGCTAGAGATTAAAAGGCATGTGTCCTTTCTTGGGACACAGAGCTGGGGCAGAAGGATGGCTGGTCATGAAGCCCAGGATTGGCTGGGGCATTACAATGAACAGTTCCAGAATCCTGTGTACAAGAAAATCTTACAGAAAAATTTGTTAATATCACATATGATTGTCTGCAGTTTTCATTGCTCTTTCCACTATAGATGGAAATTGGCCATGGGCCACATAAGATCAGTATTGATCCCTGGTTATTGATGCTCATGTAGAGTCAAGCCCTAATACCAATGTGAGATGTGGACTCAACAGTCTTAACAGATAATATTACAATTCATAGTGAGAAACAAAATAGGATATGTTCTAGCTATCTCTCTCTTTAACTTGTATTTCAGTCATTTGAATTTGCCTTTAGGTGACATAGACTCATGTCTACCAGCTACAGAGGGCAAAAAAAACAAAAGATAAACTTTTTATGAATTGATAACATGGTTTTGTTATCACATACTAAAAAAGTCCATATTGGGAAACTGATGCTGCTATCAAATCACTGACAGAAGAAATAACTTAAGATCAATTATTCCCAAACCAAAACCACTCTTTTGATAGATGTTCCCCAACATTACCTACTAGTAGCCATAATCACTAAAACAAGCGACCACAAATATTTCCCTCCTTATGTCCATGTCCTTTTTCAATGTAACTTTGAAGTTCTAGCAAGAAGTAGAATCCATCTTTTCACTCTTTAAATGTGGGTTGAAGATTTAAACTTACATTAATCAAAAGGATGTGGGGGAAGAATTCAGGTGTCAGTGGAATCTAAGTGGGAAACCTAGACTTCTACTCCCATTTCTATTAATAAAGCAGCATCCCTCTCCCCAGTGGAGTGATATCAGAGAAAACTAACTAAAACAGAAAGTTAAATAAGATCCAGAGTCTCATAATACCCAAGATGTCCTGATTTTAATTTTTTAAAATTTAAATTGTTTTTTCTTATTTTAGAATTGTGGGGTACAAGTGAGGATTTACTACATAAGAAGGTTGCACACATGTGAACTATGGGTTTCTAGCTGTCCCTCTCTCTCCCTAATAGTGGATCAGGCACCCACTATGTTGCCACATGCCACCCAAGCAGTGTCCAGTGTCTGCAAACCCACCCTTGTGCTCATGTAATTAGTGATCAGGGCCCACTTATGAGTGTGAACATGTGGTATTCAGTTCTTTTTTTCTGTGATAGTTCACTTAGTTTGATGGTCTCTGAGCTGTATTCATGTTGCTGTGAAGGCCATGATTTTGTTCTTCTTCATGGTTGCATAATATTCCACTGTGTATATTTACCATATTTCCTACAGGTCATGTAAGTCTTTCACCTTTTAATTTTTGTAATCACTCATTATATCAAAAACTAGGAATGTCCCAAGCTGAATGAAAAAAACAACCAACAGATGCCAACAATTAGATGATAGGTGTGTTTAAATTAACTGATAAGATTTTTTAAGCAACTACCATGAAAATACTTCAGTGAGCAATTATAAACATGCTTGCAATAAATAAAAAAATAGGAAGTTTCAGCAAAAATAGGGGTTTTAGAACCAAATGAGATTTTAGAACTAAAAAAATAAAATAACTGAAATTTTAAATTCAATAGATGGGCTCAACATCAGAATAGAAGGTGGGAAAGAATCAGTAAACCTAAAGATATACAAATAGAAACCATCCAATCTGAACAACAGAAAGAAAAAAAACTGGACACTCCCCCCCAAAACACAGAGCTTCAGATACTTGTGGGACAATAACATTGATGCAACTTGAATCTAGGAAGGAGAGAAGGAATAAGACAGGACAGAAAAAGTATTAAAATAAATGATTGCTGAAGTTTTTTGAAATATTGCAA
This sequence comes from Tarsius wallacei, assembly GCA_963574415.1. Taxonomy (NCBI): domain Eukaryota; kingdom Metazoa; phylum Chordata; class Mammalia; order Primates; family Tarsiidae; genus Tarsius; species Tarsius wallacei. Next base: position 33,350 of record CAUYQG010052782.1, read on the forward strand.
AATACATAAACCCACAGATTCAAGAAGCTGAGCAAACCCAAACAGGATAAATCCAAAGTAATCTACATCATAGGAAAATTTCTGAAACCTAAAGGCAAAGAAAGATATCTCGAAAGCAAGAAGAAATGACACCTTATCTATAGGAATTAATTTGAATGACAATGGATTTCTTACCAGAAACAATGAAAGACAGAAGAAAGTAGCACAACATTTTTTAAGCACTGAAATGTATATATACCCAATAAAAATATCTTGCTATGCTCTGAATGTTTATGTCCTCCCAAAAATATATGTTCAGTCCTAACCCCCAAGTTGATAATATAGGAAGACGTAGGTGTCACTGGGAGGTGATTAAATTATGAGAACTCTGCCTTCATGATTGGGATTAGTCAGAGAACTAAGCTGGCTTGTCCTTTTTACCATGTGAGAGCACAGCAAGAAGGTACCATCTATGATCCAAAGAGTGGGCCCTTACAATACACTAAATCTGCCTTAATCTTAGACTTCTTAACCTCCAGAACTGTGAGGAATAAATTCCATAAACTGGGAATTTTGTGAAATTTTGTTTGTGGAATTTTGTTATAGCAACCAAAACAGACTAAGACAGTTCCATACCATGGACTACTACTCAGCAATAAAGGAATACAAATAACAAATTGAATGAATCTCCAGAGAATTATGCTGAGCAAAAAAGTCAATCCCAAAAAGTTACATACTATATGCTTCCATGTATATTTGATCATTATTAAAATGACAAGTTATAGAAATGGATAACTTAGTGGTTGCCAGGACTTAAGGAGGGGGTAAGTGCGGGCATAAAGTGTATGTGGTTTTAAAAGGCCAACATGATGGATTTCTTTGGTGATTGACATATCTATATCTTATTTGTATCAATGTCAGTATCTGATGTTGTGCTATAGTTTTGTATGATGTTACCATGGGAGAAAATTGGGTAAAGGGTATACAAAATCTCTGTGTTATTTCCTACAATTTCATGTGAATCTATAATTATCTCAAAATAAAAAGCTTAGCCAAAAAGGTAACATAAGAGAATGTGGGAGATAATAAGAGAAAAAGAGAGAATAAGTGACGTTGTTCCAATTCCAAGATGAGGCCTCAAGAAGGCCTTGCGGTTCTTTATTCAGAACCTATCCAGACACCATGTGAACAAGCCTGGGCTAGCCACTGGAGGGTCAGGGACCTTGTGAAACAAGACAAATCACCTTAATTGAGAATATCATAGATCAGCTAGATCCTAGCCAATCCAGTAGTCAACTGCAGACACATGATTGAGACCAGCAAAGACCAGAGATAACACCCATCTGGACCCTCCATACCTGCAAAATTAAAACCTAAGCAAATGGTTTTTAATCTTAGGCCCCAAAGTTTTGGATTATTTGCTACATGGTAAAGGCTAATTTATATAAGCCAATACATTTATATATCTTAAAACCAATTTATCTTAAAAGGCTCTCTAAAAAGTTATATTGATTAAAGTTAGGCATTTTGGAATCTTTTATGGTTGAATTGGACATTCAATAAGTCCCATTAAAAATCTTCCAAGCTAAAAGTATAGAGGTGTTATAAGACCGTGATCCTGCTTCTATGTTTGCACTGGGCTCACCTCATCATGGAGGTGGAGTTGCCTTCAGGCATGGATTCTTGACAAGTTCTTTAACATTCATTAGAGACCATCAGTGCTGCCCTCAGTACAGCGGACAGTCAAAAGCACACAGCTCTACCGTTAATTAGCTTCATGAAATAGTTACTGTCCAAACGCTTGACCGCCAGCTCACAGTCACTCTGTCCTTATAAAGAGCTCAATATTTGTGGAGGAGCATCTGAAGGTTTCAGATCATCTTTCTCTAGGTACTCTAAGTGCTACCCTTGAATTAAGCCACAATGTCTGAGAATGAAGGAATCATATTGTTTTTATTGAATTGTTTTTATTGAATTGCACTTTGGCATTCAGCTACCTCCTTATCCTATGGAACTTAAGAAGAAGTACCATGAAACCAAGTATTGTCTTTGCTCTGATGATAGGGCTAAGAACCTCATTCACAAGGAAAGCCTATGGGAGAAATCTCTCTCTATTTTGATTAACAGTATTGCTCTCCTACGCAGTGGGTTTATGTTTACTACACAGCCCCTGTGAATCATGTCACTGACACAATTTCCCTACTTGTCTAGGCAGCTCAGAGCCAAACTGAGCAGTTGAGATTCTTGTAGAACAGAGTGTGGCTTAGAGCTAGGCATCATCGAACTACTCTGAACCAGCCTGTCCTCACCTGTAGCTTCTCTTCCTGCCATTCAGTCCAAAGCTTATAGCCTGGACGAAGGGGGCCTTCTCAGTGGTCCTGGAACATGGCAGAGTTCTGAGAAGTTATTAAGATTATAAATTAAACCTTTTTAACCACCAACTAGACACAAACTTCCATATCTGGAAGAAGAGAAGCGGAAATGGGAAACTGTCATAAATAAATCCTTCAGTGTGTTGGAAACGATGTATGCACGATTTCTCCTCAAGTCAACTCTGGGAGATGGAATTATTATCCACATTATCCAAAGCAGAAAAATGAGACTCAGAGAAATAAAGTGACTCACCTAAAAAATCATACAACTGGTCAGCAGGTAAAGGCAGAATACAAATGAGTCTAATTCAGATGCCCATGTTCTTTCCTCTAGACCAAAGGTTGGCAGACTAAGACCCACAAGCCCAATTCAGCCTACCACTTGCTTTTGTAAATGAAGTCTTATTGGAGCACAGCCAGCCCATGTGTTTACATATTGTCTATGCCTGGTTTCATGCTACAACAGCAGAGTTGGGTGATAGCAACAGAGGCTGTATGACCCATAAGGCCTCAAATCTTTACTATCTGTATCTTCACAGAAAGAGTTTGTCAATCCTTGCTGCAGACAAAAGGCTCTAGACAAATGATCCCTCTGTCTTAAAAAGGGGTCATCGGAATCACTCATCAGAGTGGGAGAGGGCTTCCTCAGAAATGCACCTCAGACCTACCAAGTTAGACTCTTCCAGTTGGAGGCCTGAATCTGCATTTCTAATATCCTTCCCCCAACCTCCAAGTGCTTCTGACATTCACTGAAGTTTATGAACTATGGCCAAATCCTGGCACTGAATGTCCCCCTCAACACTCCTGGCTCTGATGGGTATTGAGAGATAAATATCCCAGCTTTCTCATTCCTTGGGTGGGGTGACACAGAAGCTACTCTACACTGTATCCCAGAGTCTTTAGCAAGATTGAGCCCCAGCTGCCTTGTTCACAGTGATAACTTGCATGACCATGCTCTTTTTACTGGCTGTCTCCTCTTTGTTATCTCAATCCCCTATCCTCTGCTGGGACTCCTGAGATCAGCTCCTAAATAAACTACATGCCCTTGAAACCTTGTCTCAGGTTCTGCTTCTGGGAATGCCCCTAACCACAATCAGACAAAATCCAGAGACATTGAGATAACAGTAAATATTGGCTAGATTTTTTAGAATGCTACATGTGTAATAATTTTCATGTTCCTGTCAGGGGTCAGGTTCTACACTAGTCCAAGAAGGGCATGGACTAGGAAAGGGAGAGAGACCAAGATGCACAAATTAATGAGATATGGTCCCCACCTCTGACAGAGCTGACAATTTAGTTGGTGGCAGGGCAGCTGGCCCACTGTAACATAGGGAAATAGTAACAGGAAAAGCAAGAGCCACAGAATGCACCAAGTCAACCTGTATCTCCAGATTAGGCACCTGGATTTACAGTAGAGGCAGGAACCACCACCAACCATTGGTTCACTCAAATGGAGATTCACCAAGCCTCCCAGGTCTAAGGGCAGCAAAGTTTATAAAGTATTTTCACAGGCCATTATACTTTTCATCTTCACAGAAGCTTTATAAGGTAAGTAGGAATTATATTATCATCATTCATCCCATTTTTCAGGTAAAAGAACTGGAGTGCAGAGAGGTCTAGCTCACTGCCTACAAGCCCTTTTACTGTTCTCTATCACCAAAGACTTATTTAAGGGCTGACATCAGCCAGGACCCCATTCTGTTAGAACTTTCCTTGGCTAAACTAAATTGATTATTTCTGATAAAAGAATGCCAAGACTACCCTGATTCCAGCCAACTCTGAAATCCAAGGGAAGGGAGTGTCTCCAAAAAAATAGTGCTCCCAGGAGCTCAGTTCTGAGCCACACTGGAAATAAGGGCTGAACCCCACCTCACGATATGGAATTTCCCCCAATTCATTTCTTAACTTCACATTCCAAAGCCTGTGTTTTCCACCTCCTTACCCATCCCACCCCCAGTCTAGCATGGCCCCTCTACTCCCAGTGGATATTTCCTAACCCCAGAGAGCCAGAGGGATAACAGAATTTCGGTATCCATAGCAACACAGCCAGGTTCACAAAGCAGCAAGGTCCTGTCTTTGCAGTCAGCTCAGAGTAACTGTCAGTGGTGAAGCAATTTCAAATCAGCCTACAAGGTTAATTTGTCTGCAGCTTTGTCTGCACAGAAGCCCCCAGCATGGAAGAAAGGTGAAGCAATAGCCCAAACCACACCACTAAGCCAGGACCAAATACAGTGGCCTTTCTTTTTCCCCCCACTCAAACCTGAGGAGGTCAGCTCAGTTAAATAGAATATTGTCTAATAATCAGCCCCATGATCTCTAAACATCCGATGGACCACATCCAAGAATGCAAAGAAACTTCCAGAACAGCATGTGCTAATGCACACTACAGCAGGGGCTAGCATTCTCATTCTCCAAGCTCTCTCTGAGAACACCCACTCCTCCCAGTTTACAGCGGAGGGAGACAGGGAAGGGAAACACAGACATCAGCCCCAAGGAGAAAACAGGGAAGGAAGACCTGCTTAGATGGCTGGTTGTGGGGAAATGCTGGTTCCTGTGCTCCAACTCTTCATCTAGAAGGCATTTTTGATAGACTCTTTGGGGTTTATCAGAGCCCAGACCTCACAGGCAGTACTGGTATGCCCAGTAGAAGGACATTGCCCTGCCCAACCCTCTCACATATCCTGAAAGATTTACCTTCTAATGAGCTAGCCCTGTGAAGGAAAAATGGTCCCTCTTAATTTCCTAAGACTTGATTAGAATACCCTTTGTCTCTGGTATTGACCCTACAGGGAGGTTATGCAACTTCTCTGCAGCTAGTCTGCCATGCCTTCACTATGATGCTAGAAAGGAGAGTGGCCTGTGCGGATCCCTACCATGTGCAGGTAAGTACATGTATACACGACCCATGGGTGAGAACAGGTCGTTACTGCCAGCCAGGGGTTAGGATATGGCTTTCAGCATAATTTTTAATCTATTGTATTTGTATAACATATTAAAGTGCTTACTGTGTGAATGACACATTCCAACATCCTTATAGAACAAATGAACAAAAAAAAGGATCAAGAATAGCAATGGACTACCATTGAATCGAATGCTTATCAAGTGCCAAGAGCTGTGCTGAGCACTTTATGAATATTATGTTATCTAATCCTCAATGCAACCCTATGAGGCAGAATCATTGTTTTTTTACGGGTAATAAAATAAGGTTCAGAAAAGTGAAGTAGCTCACCTAGAGTCATACACACACAGTCAATAAGCAAGGCTGCTGGAATTTGAACTCAGAACTGTGTGACTTCAAATTCCATATTGTGATTACTGTCCCACACCTCCTAACTGGAAGAGAAAGCTAAAAAGTAATTCCATGCGCACCCTCCCAATACAGGAAATTCATCAGATTAAAGAGCCTTCCCTGTTAAAGGAGACATTGATATGAAAATCTTGCAAGTTTGCAGTGAAAATTGAAAGGGACCACTCTGATATCTCAGTCTCACTTAAATGTTTTCCTAATTTATAAAAAAAAAAAAAAAAGAATGGAAACATTCAGGATGGGAGGGAGAGAACTATATTGTCATTTTAGCTGTCTGTTTTAAGCTAGACATATAACTTCCCAGATAAAAAGAGGAACAGAGGAAAGAATTTGGGACCTGAGGTTGGGGGAATCCTTAGACATAGGAAGAGACGCTAGGAGCCCAAGAATGAAATCCTTCTAGTTTTCAAGTAAGAGCTGCAAGTGCATTTCTTCTTCCTAAGCACACAGTTAGACTACATTTCCCAGCCTTCCCTGCTATTAGGTATGACCATCTAACTAAGTTCTAACCAGTGGACGGAATGTGCACCACTTTCAGAGTATACCGTAAAAACTTTCCATGTTCTTTTATTCTTCCAGCAAGTTGAGAGAAAAGATTACAGTGTCCTTAAAAGCCACACACTGAAGGCAGCAGAGCTTCTGCCAGCCTAAATCCTGGATGACCATAAGAAGGAAGCTATCCCCCATAAACTTAATCTGCCCATGACTGTGTTATAAGCAAAACATAAACATCTAACAGAAACAGCAATGGAGCTGGCAGAGTAGGCAGGTTAGAGTAGGGAAATATCAAGACTGTAGAAAGCTGTAGGAAAAGTCAGAAACTAGTGGAAACTCTTACAAACCTGCCCCAATTTCAAGGCTGCTAGAAGATTTTTTTTTTAAACTGTTAAAATAACTCTCACCCAATATACCTGCTGCAGCCTACATCCTCTTTCTCAGGATGTTTGTAGTTAAAAGCTGACCACCAAGACAGGAACTAGCTTAAAGATATCACCCTGCCCAAGAGCATGTGCTTCAATAGCCAAGGTTAACCTAAGATAACCATGACCCACTTTTACCTTCATTAAACACTCGGTAGCATACTAAATAACACACCTTCCAACACCATGACGGTTCCTACCTGCCCATTTACAGTAATAAATTGGATGGCAACCCAATTCCAGGAATTGTTCACCCATATATTAGAAAAATCCACCCTTACAATAGAATATTCCACTCCATTACTATAGCTCACAAAAACCACAAGCCAAAAACCCCCCAGGACACTTCCTTCTGTTTACTCGTACTTCACCCTGAAGTGTACACTATTCTGTTGCTTTCACTTTGAATAAAATTGCTCCTTTCAACTCACTCTGAAATTCTTTTCTGAGACAAAGTCAAAGACCCAGAATAAAACACTCAGACACAGAATCCCAGCAAAAGGGTCAGGAGTGAGTGTTGGTGCCCATTTAGCCTGCAAGGTCACAGAGAAATTAGGGTCTGGGCTCACCATGCCTGTGGGACTGCAGGTGGGAAAGAGCTTGTCAAAGAAGTAGAGGACATGGCCCATGAGGCTGACAAGTGTGTAGGGGTTGGAGCAAAGGAGGTGGTCTACATAAGCAGGAGACCATTTTTATGCAGGGGCATTGAACAATTAAGTGACTACATTGAGGATAATGGAAGCCAGGTTTCTCACTGACAGAAGAGGAAGATACAAATATGGAAAGAAAGGAGAATAGGAGTTAGATTGAAATAAGAATCATCTATGTGAACTCATGGTTTTTAACATATACAGATGAATGTATAGTCAGAATTTAATCATGAACAAATATCAGACAAAGCCAAATTGAGAGACGGTCTAGTAAGTATCTGGCCCATACTCCTCAAAAATGTCAGTCATGAAAGACATGGAAAAACTGAAGGACTAAAGGGACATAACAACTAAATGTAATGCATGATCCTAGATAAATCCTGGACCAGAAAAACAAGAGTGTTTGTGAAGGACATTTATTGAGGCAATTGGCAAGTTCTGAATGGTCTGTGAATTGGATAGTGTTGTATCAGTGTTAATGTCCTTGGCTTTACATTTGTTCTGAGGCTTTGCAAAAGAGTGTCTTTGTTTTGGAGAAATGCACATTGAATTATTTAGGAGTTACTGGCCATGATATCTGCAACTTACTTTCAAATGATTCAGAAAAAGTATACAAAGAGTGACAAAGAGAAAACAAGGCAAATATGGTAAAACAATAACAATTGGAGAATCTGATTTGAGAGTATACATGAATCTTTTAGTCAATTCTTTTAGTCCATCTGTAAATTTAAAATTATTTCAAAGTTAAAAAAGTAAAAAGACATTCTATTGTGTTGAATCACTACATATTTTTTTCTATTTGTTACTTAAGCTTAGACTCCTCCAATATGGTAGATAATTATTGTTTTCCAACTAGGATTTAGACATTTTGGTCACATGACAAATATTTGTTGAGTATTCTCTGTGTTCTAGGCACTGTGCTAAGTTCTAGGGATATAGTACTAAAGAAGACGGGTGTGAAAGTTGATTATATAAATTGGGTCATTTTTGTCCTACTCAACTAAATCAGAGTTGAAGGTCCAGGGGAAAAAAAACCACTTGGGATACATAGCACCTGCTCCAAGAATTGAAGTTTTCACAAGCCCAGCTGCTGAAATGGCCTGCTGAAATAACCTGCCATAACTCTAAGACTAGTTTTACCTACCACCATCACTCACCCATCAGAGCTTGCCAGCTCCCAAAAGCTTCTCTAGTGCCAATAAACTTTCTTTCAAAACAATTCATAATATTTTTTTTTCTAATAAACCCCCGAACTTTTCTTTGTTCCTCAGGCATACAAAAGACCACCTGGTTTGTGCTAATGCCCCGAATTACAACTCTGTGATTGCCCCCAAAAAGTTAAGTTTAGAAATTTGTCTCTATATTTTTATTTTGACTTTCACACACTTGATATCAGAAGTAAAATCCAAAACTCATTCACCTCGGGGGAGATCACTGGCCCCTGAAACCCACACTCAGGCCCCTTGAGCCCCTTTGCTGCTTCCCAGGGACACTCCAGTCAAAGCTACCAAAGAAAAAAATGCTTACTTCTGGCTTTTTTGTTGCTCAAATGTTGCCTGGGTCCCTGATTTAGATCCTATAACTTCCTTCTGATGTGGGACAGAGACAACCAGCACAGGTCCATCCTGGCACTGAGGGACAACTGAGCCTAACTTCAAGATGGTAGATCAGCAATGCTTTCATTAAAATCTCCTGATCAAAAGGAGGAAAAGTGAAAGTTGATTATATGAACTGGGTCATTCTTGTCACAACAACTAAATCAGATTTGAGAGAACAGAGGGAGAAAGGACTTGGGGCATGTAGCAAAGGATTGAATTTTCCACTAGCCCAGCTGCTGAAGTGTCCTGCTGTAACCCTAAGACCAATTTTACCTAGTATCTGCTGAAATGACTTGTCATGACTCTAAGACTAGTTTTACCCACTGCCATTACTCACCAATCAGAGCTTGCTGGCTCTCAAGAGTTTCCCTAGTGCCAATGAACCTTCCTTCAAAACAAGGTATACATCTCTCTTTCTAATAAAACCTTTAACCTTTCTTTGTTCCTCACCTGGTCTGTGTGTATGCCCTGAATTGTAACTCTATGGTTCCCAAATAAAATGATAAATTTAGAGAGTCATCTCCGTATTTTTATTTTAAGTTTGACATGGCCATGATTCCTGCCCTCGTGGAGCCTTCAGTGAGATGTGCTAGATATTAAACAACCAATTACCCAATAATTTTTATTTATAAACAAAATAATTTCCTTTAACTGTTAAACACCATTTCTTTGGAGAAACCTTCCTGGACACCTGCAGATGAGATTAGATCAACCTCTTATAAATTTCTCTCCCTAGCACTTACCACAATGTGGGCTTTGCACAGTTGAGGGTCTTGGGGTAATCCTGTACTACAAGTTGTTTCTTCTGGGAACACATTAAGTTGTTAATATGGATTCTTTAGAATCCATTGGCCAGATTGTGACCTCCACATCTGTGTCTGTTCACTCTGTGAATTGAATACAGCACCTAGTGCAGGGGACAGGAAATAAATATTTGTAGAGTGAATGAATTATCTAGGTTAAATGAATTTTTTTAAGTAAGAATAAAAAGAATGTGAAATATAGCAGAAGGAGAAATGCCAGAACTTTAGAATTTAGTTGATTTGGGGACAAAGGTGGGTAATAAATAAGTCAAAGAGGATCTCTGTGTCTGCAGGTGATGAGGGAGAAGGAAGTGGGCAGGAGCAAAATCTGTAGAGTTCTTGAGAAAGCAGGGATGGTGAAATCGATTTTCTTTTTTTTCTTTTGTCTTTTTCTTTTTCTTTTTTTTTTTGAGTTGGAGTCTCACTCCATCACTCAGGCTGAAGTGCATGATCACAGTACCCCCAGCATCAAACTGCTGGGCCCAGGCGATCCTTCCGCCTCAGTCTTCCAAGTAGCCAGAACTACAGGCACCCGCTACCACACCCAGCTAATTTTTTGATCTATTGTAGAGATGAGGTCTCACCAAGTTGCCCAGGCTGTTCTCGAACCTGTGGACTCAGGCAATCCCCTCACCTCAGCTTCCCAAAGTGCTAAGATTAGAAGCTTGAGTCATCGCACTCAACCAGATTATTTTCAATGCTTTTCCCATAATTCCCCAGATCCTCTTGCCATCTTGTGTACAAGGGCCACATCTGTATCTTTGTCAGAGGCCTGCCTGCAGGCTATGTCACTATGCCACTACGCCACTCTGTCCACCCCCCTAGTGCCCCACCTGGCCCCTAGAGAAGCCCTTAACTAATCATTGATGTGCATGGTGGTATAAGTACCTCAGCTCCCTCATCCTTTATCTGGGATAAACCTGAGGTGTGTGTTTTGTAAGACCTCTCCAAGTTTTCCCCCATGAGGTTAAGCTCCTGTTACCCACTGTGGTAGCCAGATTAATAATTCAGTCTTTATTTTCTGGTTTTTCTGCCCTGGATTACCTCCCTTCTCACATACTCATGTTCCTTGCACCTCCCAGTAAAATGTTTTCCCTTGAATTCTCAGTGTAAAAAAACACTCAAGTCTGCTCTGGGGGAACACCACACTAAGACAGATGGGTTGTGAGCAAAGAAATCCTAGGACACAAACCATGCTCCAGCAAGACACATCCTGCAACCCACACAAGAGAATTAGAGGGACCCCTTCTTCACTCCTGCCTACGTAACCTAGCATTCCTTGTCCCATCTCTGGGGAGTCCAAAGGGTCCCGAAATGTGTGGTTTTCATATTTATTTTATAGGATGCAGAATGCATTTGTGTTTTATCTCTTTCCAGACAGTTGCTTTGTTTTAATGGACTGTTCTTTCGCCTGTGCATAATTCTTCTCTAAATTAAATTCTCTTCCCAGCCCAGCAAAATGCACACTGGGCTGTCAGCTCATTACTTTTACATCCTCCCTTGTTCTGTTTATTCAAAGGTTTAATTAACTATGAATCGCTGTGTAGGCAACAGGAAAAAGCCCACCCCCCAGGTGACTGTGTGGCTCCGCTCTGTGAGGGAAGGGAGGCAATACAGAGCTATGGAAAAAGGCTGGAGGTGAGATGAGAACATAAAGATTTTAATCCTCTCACTACCACTTTCAGTGATTCATTTATGCACTAAATATTTAATAAGTTGCTGTTGTGTGCTCACCATTATTCTAGGTGTGGGAGGGGTAAGAGACAGGAGCCCTGCCCTCACAGAGTTTATAGTCTTCCAGGAGAAACAGACAAATAAGTATCTAAACTATCTATTGCTACATAGCAAATTATCCAATACTTGCTTCAAACAACATAAACATTTCTTATCTCTCATATTTTCCATATCTCAGATGGGATCACAAGAGGGTCAGAAACTCAGGAACAACTTAGTTGGGCAGTTGTGACTTGGTGTCTCTCGTAAAGACTGTAGTTGGAGTCAGCTTGGTCTATAGCCATCTGAAGGCTCCACTGTGCTGGTGGATCCACTTCTAAGGTGGCTCATTCACAAGGCTGGCAAGTTGATGCTGGCTATGAGTAGGAGGCCCAGTTACCTTTAATGGGCCTTGTCCTTGGGATGTTTGAGTCTCCTCATGGCATGGCAGCTGGTTTCTCCAAACAAGACAAAGCTGCAATGCCTTTTATATATTAGCATTGGAAATCACGCATCATCATCTCTGCTGCGCTCTGTTAGACCAGCATGACTCAATATGGGAGGAGACCACACAATGGCAAGGCTACTGGGAGGTGAGGAGGCTGTCTACCACAATAAGCAAACAAATGAATAAGGCAATAATTACACAGTGTAATGTTAAGAAAATAGAGTAATGTAGATAGCAACTATGGGGATATCAGGTTATGTAGTCAAAGAGGCCAGGGAAGACCTCTTTTAAGCTGTGCAAACCAATACAAGTTCCCTTCTTTAACCCTCAGTGTCCTCACCTTTAAAAGGAGAACAATCATTATTCTTAGATCAGAGAGTTATGAGGCTCAAATGGAATCAGAAGGGAAGGGTAGGAGAAAGGGGAAAATTGAAAGAGAGTTGTTAAATTATACAAAATTACAGTTAGAACTTGTACTCTTTAAATGTATTTAAATTTGCTTATTTTTTTTAAATTACAGCTAGATAGGAGAATTAAGTTCAGTGTTCAATAGCACCATAGGATGACTATCATTAATATATTACATATATATGTAATAATATATCAAATAGCTAGAAGGAGGATATTGAATGCTCTCAAAACAATGATGAATGCTTAAGATGATGGGTATGCTAATTACCCTGATCTGATCATTAAACATTATATTATCAAAACATTGCTATGTACCCTATAAATGTGTACAATTATGTGCTAATCTAAAAAATAAAATAAAATAATGAATGAATAAAAATAAATTTTAGAAAAGTTCAATTGTAATTTTGCTTTCTGCATTTAAGTGGCCACATCTCTTGGCTTCTGAAGGACCAATCCCTTAACCAAGACAGGTGGGCGGCTCCAGTGCTGTTAGCTTCTAAAAGGAAGTCCTAAAACATGTTGGCAGAGATCAGAGCTACTAGGACCCAGCTGAGCTACACAGTCAGGGAGAGAGAATCTTGACCGTTCTTCAGCTTCCAGCTTAGAAAATGCATTTGGCTGAAAAAAAAAAATTATCAAGCTCTGCGTTCTCTATGAGGCACTGATATTGGCAGGCTTGATTTACCCCTCAGGATAAGATAAATCTTTCACAAAATTTCAGCCCAGTTGATGCTGGACAAAGTTAAAAAAAAAAAAAAAAAACAGTAGAATTCACAACTATGACTATGAAAGAGAGCAACATAGCTGGATTTTGTCATTTTTCCACCCTCTGTTCAGGGCAGGAAATGGGAAGCAGGATCTAGTCGTGGAGCTCCCTCTGCTTGACTTTCCTTACTGCTTACTGCTGTATCTAACCAAGCTTCCGTCTCATCATCAGCAAAAGGAAGCAGTTTTACCATTGGAAAAGATGAAGATATGATGATACATAATGCTCAACGGGACATGAGAAATGGGCTATGTTCTGACTGAAGGGAGCAAAACTTGGTGTGATCCTTCTCAGGGGAGAAGAGAAGACAAATTGATACCCATGGCAACAATATAGAAGAACTCTTTGTTAAAAGCAATCTCACATATGAAGTTCATTCTGATAAAATAATTAAGGATTTGCTCCAAATCATATATATTTACATGTAAACATTTTTATAATATATTATTACATTTTTAAAGTCATTTGCAAGATAATATATACAACATGATTGTACTTTTTGGGAAAAAGATATAGATATAAACTTTTGATTAACATAATGGTGAGAGTTCACAAACCCGCATCAGCCAATAGAGAGTATATTCTTTTTCTAGCATGCATTGAAAATTTACAAAGACTAATCATGTCACAAAGACAATCGTAAATTTCAAAGAATTGATATTATATGACCATGTTATATGATAACAATAGAAGTAAATTGGAAATCAAAAATGCCTACTAAAATGGAAAATATCATTTGGTGAATTAAAAAGCACTCTTAATTGATCCATGGAATATAGGTCAAATCACAAAGGAAATTACAAAATGCAGATGGTCCCCAGTTTATGATGGTTCAACTTAACGATTTTTTGACTTTATGATTGTGCAAAAGCAATATGCATTCAGTACATTCTGTATTTAGAACTGAGAAGCTATGAAAACACTGCATACCAATCTTGTCGGATAGAGTTAAAGCAAGACATCAAGGAAAATGTATAGCCTTAAATTAGCCAATAAACATGGCTTGGACTGGTAACTGTACATCAATATCTATTCTCCCTCTTTTCTGTAAAAATAAAACCTCTGGTTTCTAGCTAGGTACATGGCTGCTCACAATAAAGACCACATTTTCCAGCCTGTCTCACAGTTTGTATGGCCAGTGTTGAAGTTCTGGCCAATGTGCTGCAAACAGAAGTCATATGTGCAGCTTTCTGACCATGTCCTCAAAGAGCCTTCTTGGCACTTTTCACCATCCTGCTGATTGGGATATTGACATGGTGACAGCAGGTTAACCATGGAATTATAAATAATGGTCTCTGTTCCAGGTTCCTGGCATGGAATTTTAAAAACCCTGGGAATTTCTTGAGTGATAGGAGTGCTCTTTTATGCTAATAAAGTGACTCATGGTGGAATTCTAGATAGGTTCAAGATAGTGGCTGGTCACCAGAAAAAGAAGCACATGATTAGATTAGAGGGCTGGAACTTTCAGCCATTCAACCTATTAGGAGGAGGGGAGGAAGGAATGGAGACTGAGCTCAAATCACACAGCCAATGATTTAATCAGTCATGCCTATTTAATGTGACCCCAGTAAAAACTGTGGACACCAACTCAGAGGCATTCTCCCTGAATGGTGCACCTGCTGATGTGTTGGGAGGGTGATACACCCTGAATCCACAGGCAGAGGTCATGGAAGTGCTGCACTGGCCACCCTTGTAGACCTATCCCTATGTGTGTCCTTGTGATAAAACCGTAATTTTAAATTCAGCTCTCTAAGTGACTTCCATGAATGGTTATGGCAAATTATCAAATCTGGTGGGGTGGGGGTGACTCCCAGACTGGTAGCCAGTTGGTTAGAAGTACAGATGGTCTGGGGATCCTACTTGTGGCTGGTATCTGAAGTGAGGGCAGTCTTGTAGAAGACGGAGCCCTCAACTTGTGGAGTCTGATGCTAACTCTGGGCAATTAGCATCAGAATTTTATTGTAGTACAGCAGGTTGGGGAGAAAATGGAATAGTGACCATCCCAGTTTGCCCAGAGCTGAAGTTTCCAAGAACATGAATGAGACTATCAGTGCTGAAACCAGAACAGTACCAGGCAAATGGTGACAAAGTGAGCACCCTAGGTGGCGGTACTTCTAGAGTCATAAGGCAAGGGCAACACCTTTAGGATGATGGAACAAAAAGACAGAAAGATCCTGAGTCCTTCAAGAGCGCATGGAGTAGAAACTCCTTCTAGCAGGCCTGGACTGCCTACCTCTAGTGTTTCACAGGGGAAATAAACATTTATTTTGTTAAAGCCACTACTCCTGTTAAACACAGACACACCTAATTTGGATACATTTCAGTGGATTACTAAATGTAAACGATACAAACATGTCTTTGTCATTGGGATACTGGCTGCATAACAGGCAGTGTACACTCAGATATGGCAGGTTGGAAAATAAGTAATCCTTGTTATGTCATGACAAAACACTTAACAAAATTATGATATCCTACCTTGGGAGACAGAATATATGTTCACTGAGGCTATAGTGCTATGGAAATATCTATACATGCTATAGAGAGAATATTGGTCTGTGTTGATGCTCCTTGTGGCTTTTAGCTAAATCCTAAAGAAGAGATATAAATTAAAAAACCTGGAGGACACTTGCTAAGTGAAATAATCCAGGCACAGAGAGACAAATACTGCCTAAATGCAATCTCACTTATATGTGGAATCTAAAAAAGTCGAACTCAGAAGCAAAATGTGGAATGGTGGTTACCAGGCGCTAGGGGCCAGGGATTGGGGACATGGTAGTCAAAGGATACAAAATTTCAATTTTAAAGAATAAGTTCGAGAAATCTATTGTACAACATGGTGATTACAGTTAATAACAATGTATTGTATACTTGAAAATTACTAAAAGAATAGACGTTAAATGTTCTCAGCACACAAAAAAAGATATGTATGTGAGGTACTACATATATTAATTAGCTTGATACATATGTATACGTGTATATATGTATACATTTCATAATGTGTACATATATTAAAACATCATGCTGTACACCATACTCATATATGCAATTTATTTGTCAATTTAAAAAATAAATTTTAGGCCAGGCACAGTGGTTCACACCCATATCCTAGCACCTTGGAAGGTAGAGGCTAGAGGATCACTTGAGCCTAGGAGTTCAAGACCAACCAGGGCAACACAGTGAGACCTTGTCTCCACAAAAAAATCAGTCAGATGGGGTGGCATGCACCTGTAGTTCCAGCTACTTGGTAAGCTAAGGTGGGAGGATCTCTTGAGTCCAGGTTGTGGTATCCTTTGACTACCATCTCCTCAATCCCTGGCCCCTACACTCCAGCCTGGGCAACAGAGTGAGACCCTGACTCAAATAAGTAATTAATTAAAAATAAAAGATAAATTTTTTAAAACTGTAAAAAAAAAAAAAAGTCTAGCTAGCTTGCTAACAAAGATGGAAGAAAATACAGCACTAAAGCACTCTCTGTGGTTTATAATCTAAGGTGACCAGGAGTCTGACCATTTGGGGCTTTTCAGAGTTGAAAGGCCAATAGCTTCTATATCCCCAAACTGCAGCTATTAAGAGTAATGGCTCTGTAGTGCCAGACTCAGCAGAAAGTAATACCATGGCCCCAAGACTTTAATAATACCTTCTTTGAAAGATACTCTTACCAGAAAATTGGAGCCAGCCTGGAAGAAAGAATTCAATTAATATAATTGTCTTTTCTACCCAAGTTTTTGTTTCTGATGCAACTAGTTAGCTGCCACTAAGTTGAAAGACGAAACAATGAGCAAGGCACAGAGCAAATTTAAAGAGTAACACAAGAATCTTCAGGTTCAAAATCTATTTCTAAACAGTAGGACTGATTGTCAATGTTAGACAAAGTATTTACTTGATATGGACCAGCAGGAAGTGGACTATAAAAACTTTTTAGTTCACAAGGAGAACTCACTTTGCATGGCCCATCTTCAGTGTGACCAGGAAGCAGAGTGCACAAGAAAGAGCAGACAAAGACGTAACACCAAGAAACACCAAGGATCATGAGCTAAAAAGTTTCTCCAAATGAGAGAGAATCAGAGATTGCTGGGTGAATGATGGGGTTTGATTATTGCTAGCATTGGCAATTGTGTATTTCACTTTTTCCTCTGTCCTAATAGGATTTTTTATTGTTATTTCATAATTAAATATTGTGCACGTGAGAAGCAGATAACACACCTTTTACATTTTAAGCCACTGTACCATAAGGAGCACATCTAGGCCTGATGGAGAGGACTATGTGCTACCCACATATACCAGACTATGAACTGGATTCAATAACTGCAAGGAATTTTAGAGTTGACTCCTTTGAGGTAGGAATGGTTGAGAAGATGGATATACATGGATGTTTGGGTACCAATGGGGTGGACTGTAGCAGATACTGTGTCCATTATCCAGTAGCCAAAATCTATTATCCCTTTTTTCTCCTAGTAACAGAATCCTTAATTTTTAGCCAGACATATGACTTCTTGGAATAAAAACTAAATTTTCTGTCTCTTTGTGTGACTGTGGGACTGAGTTCTTACCAATGGGATACAATCAGAGGTGATGCACATCTCCAGATCATATGTCCATAAGAGAAAAGCCCTTCTCATCTCCTTCATGTTGGCTGAAGCAAAAGCAGAGGTATGAATTATAGTGCACCTGATGGACAAGAGCAATATAAACAACAACAAAGAAAAAAATCAAAGGATCCTGAGTCCCTAAGTCTTTTGTCAAGTACAGTTACTCTGCCAGCCCTGGATTTCCTATCCCTTTAATTTTCATGTAAGAAAAAAGTTAAGATTCATCTTATTTAAGCTATTTTTATTTGGGGTCTGCTAAAGGCAGCCAACTCTATAAAATAATATAAGAAATATTGAGGATATATCTTTAAAGCTAGGAAGAAAATTCCAATGAATAGAAAAGGAAATAAAAATAAGAGTATAGATTAATTAAATATTAAAAAGCAGAAGTTTTGGCAAGTTGTTTTTGGCCAAACTCCCCCCCTTTTTTTTTTGAGTCAGGTTCTCACTCTGTCACCAAGGCTGGAGTGTTTTTGACCAAACTTGATAAAAATGTTTTACAAAAAAAAGGGGCTGGTTCTCTGAAAATACCAATTATGTACACAAAATTATTACAAGATTAAGAAAAAGAGATAAGTCACAAATAGTATTCTCATTAGATCATAACTAAAATATAGCTAAAGTTTGTTTTTATCATTAAAAAATGATTACAAACAAGAGTATGTTGACGTTACACATAGATACAAGGAGAATTTTTCTATAAAATATAATTTGCCAAAATTGATGCAATGAAGAAATAAGAAATCTGATTACTTCAATAACTATTTGTAACACTGAATCATTTGTTAAAATTATTCTCCACCCCCCTAAAAAATACCCAAGGTCCAGACAGTTTTATAATCATATTTTACCGAACATTCAAGGAACAGACTCTTTCTGTATTATACAAATTCTTTCGGGGAAGAAGAATGAGAAAGAGGTACCAGCCCATTTTATGAGGCTAGATTAACCTTGATTCTTAAACCAGGTATGGATAATTCATGAGTCAGCTTTACTGTAGTGACAACCCAACATCTCAGAGGTTTACCAAAAAAACCCAAAGATTTACTCCTTGTTCATATTACATGGGGGCTGCAGGTCAGCTGAGGTTGTGCTCCCAGCTCAGCTGTTTCCACACTCCAGGACCCAAGCTAGAATACTATTCCTCATGTGGTGCATGCCTGCTCTTGTGGCAGAGAGAAAGACCCAGAGAGTTAGGAGACTAATTGTCATGCCTCTTAAAATCTCTGCTTGTGATTGACACAGAGTGACTTACACACATATTGGTTCAAGTCTACCTTGACAAAGGAGAATGGAAATGCACTCCAGCTACGGGGAAGCAATGCATATCATAGTGAGAATATATAATCCTCTTGCAGGGAAGGCAGAATTAAATAATTGTATGAGGAAAGACAGATCCAAAGATAGAATGAGGAAAAATAGATCAATCTCATTTATCAATATAAATTTAAACAAAAAGGTCCACTGAATCAAATTTTTCCAAAAATTATAATATATAGCCAAGAAGAGTTTATGCCAAAAATGTATGCAAGGATAATTAAAAGTCAGAAATTTGAAAATGTAATACACCACACTGGCATATTAAAAGATAAAAACATACTATCTCAATAGTTGCAAAAAAAGTATTCAATAAAATTTTACAGGCAATTCCTACAATTTTAGCAAATAAGAAATAAGTTTTAATGTAAAATGCATCTAAATTAACAATAATAAAAACTATAATAAACCTAACACTTTATGGTTAAACTTCAGGAGAATTTCTATTAAATTAAAAACAACACACAAATGCTTTATTATCCTTTCTATTCTTCTGAAGATCCTACCCAATTCAATGGGCAAAAAAGAATTGTGGCATAAGAACTGGAAAAGTAAAAGACAAAATTATCATTATTTGCCTAGAATATGATTGCTACCCTGAAATCCCAGAGAATCTAAAAACTATTATTAACAGAACAAATAAGATATTTTAATTCAATTACTTGACTTAAATTCAGTTTTTAAAAATCCCAGTAGTTATTTTTAAACACCAAATATAGTCAATTTGAAAAAGGTACAGAATTAAAAAAACAGTATTCACATTAATCAAAAAATAAGACAACTAGGAATAAATCTGTTTTAAAAAGTATGAGACTTTATGGAGAAAATCACAAAACTATTGAAACACTTCTCGGAGCCCTAAATAAATAGCAAATTATATTATGGATCAGAAGGAAGATTTATAAAGAAGATGCCAATTCTCCACAAATTAATTTATAAATTCCATATGATTCTAATTAAAATCCAAACAGAACTTTCCATGGAGCTTGTGCTAATTCCAAAATTCACGTGTAAAAACAAAAATCCAAGAATAGCCAAGACAATTTTAAAAAATTAAAAACAAGCAAAAGAGGTGCACCTCAAAAGACAAGAAGGATATTATTAAGCAATAGTAACTGGGGCAGTATGGTCTGGATGCAGGAATAAACTCATAGTTTCCTGCAACAGAACAGAAGGCATATGACTATGAAGGAAGTATGTAAGAGCATCATATATTCATATAGCCATGTACCCATTTGGGAATAACTGGATTTCTGTGTGGAAAAATTAAATAAAATTAAAATCACACCCTCACCTTATGCCACATATAATTTTAGAAATGAAGATGGACTAGAGACTCAGATGTGAAAAAATAATTTTTATGCGTGCAGAATCTCTCAAAAGTTGGTCTCATAGAAGTAATGAGTAGAACAGTGATTTTGAGACTGAGGAGAGGAGGAGAGAAGAGGGGATGGGGAGAGGTTGGTCAACAGGTACAAAGCTACAATTAGAAAGGAGAAATAAGTTCTGGTGTCCTATTGCACAATAGGGTGACTACAGTCAACAAAAAGGCATTGCATAAATTAAAACCACACTGAGATACCCCCTAACTCTAGTCAGAATGCCCATCATTGATAATTCAAAAAACAACAGATGCTGGAGAGGATGTGGAGAAAAGGGAACACTTCTACACTGTTGGTGGGAGTGTAAACTAGTACAGCCTCTGTGGAAAACAGTGTGACGATTCCTAAAAGATCTAAAAATCGATCTTCCAAATGAAGG
>CAUYQG010052784.1:0-29944 GCA_963574415.1 Tarsius wallacei
GGATTACAGGCTGAGCCACCGAGCCTGGCTTGTTGTAAGAATTAATACAGAGAGATCCTCTGTGTACTTGTACTCATTTTCTCCCAGTGGTATCATTTTGCAAACTGTTGTATAATACCACAACCGGGATATTGACATTAATACAGTCAAGATACAGAACATTTCTGTTTTTAAATGTGCCCAGAATTTTGCTTTTAGTTAGGTATGGTATGGCCAATAGATCAGGAGAAGATTGTCATTGGAAAGATAGTTTGTTACTCATAGTTCCCAAGAGGTGTGGACAGGCCACGCCATGTCATGCAGGGCCACATAGGGAAGACCCAGGGTTATCAGGAGGCAGAGTGAGTGAGAGGGAAATCTTGGCAAGAGTTCTTATTGTTGTTTCCCTAGGAAGGACAGTGCAAAGCAGGGTAGGCAGACTTAGGACTGGCTAGTTTGAATAATATCAGCAGGCTCTGGGGGATGAGGTGGTCCCTCCTTGTCAGGTACTAGGTGCTGAGGTGACTTAGGGCAGGGGGATAGTGTGCTTGACTTCAGGAATCAGATGAAAGCAAGTGGGTGGAGCTATGGACTCTGTATTGGTAGGTTGACATGTCAAAGGTGTGCTCTTAAGCAAGTCGTTTACTACTTTAGGAATTAGCCAACACTAGGAGGGGCACTCTCCTTCCAAGGCTTCAAGATATCAAAGTGTCATAAAATATAGGGAAAAAAAAAATCCCATAATACAATTTACATCACCATAAGGATCTCTCAAGTTGTACTTTTATAGCCACACTCACTTCCCTTCTACCACCCCCACCTCCTTAACCTCTGGTAACTGCTAATCTGGTCTCCATTTCTATAATTTTGCCATTTCAGGACTTTATGTAAATGGAATTACATAGTATGCGAACTTTTGCTATTGGCTTAAAAAAAACACAAAAAACTCAGCATCCAGAGTTTTGAAACTTATCCAGAGAATCTATTGTTCACATCAATAGTTTGTTCTTTTTTAAAATGTTAAGTAGTATACCATGGTATGGACGTACCATAATTTGTTTAACCATTTACCCATTGAAGGACATCTTGGTTGTTTGGAGCCGTTATGAATAAAGTTGCTATAAATACTCATGTAAAGGTTTTTATGTGAACATGAGTTTTTATTCCTCTGGGATAAATGTCCAGGAGTACATTTTCAGGGTCATATGGTAGTTGTATGTTTAGTTTTTAAAGAAAATGTTAAACTACTTTCTGGTGTATCTGTAATGTATGAGGATCCAGTTTCTCTACATCTAGCATTTGTTATTGTCAAGTTTTTTTGTTGTTGTCTTAGCCATTCTGACAGGTGTGTAGTGATAACTCATTTGGTTTTAAATTGTATTTCCTAGTGGTTAATGAATGATGCTGAACATCTTTTCATGTGTTTATTTGCCATCTGTGTATCTTCGATGGAAGTTTCTTCATGCCTTTTACTCATTTTCTAATTGGATTGTTTGGCTTTTTACTGTTAAGTTTTATGAGTTCTTTTTATATATTTTAGCTATGAGTCCTTTGCTGGATATGTGGTTTGCAGATATTTTCTCCTGGTTTGTACTTGTCTTTTCATCTTAACAGGATATTTCACAGACTAAAAGTTTTAAATTTTAATGAAGTCTAATTTGTCAATTTTTTCATTTATTTATCATGTTTTGGTGTCAAGTCTAAGAACCAGCTCTAGATCCTGAAGATTTTCTCCTGTTTTTTTTTCCCTACAAGTTTTACATTTAAGTCTGTGATCAATTTTTTGCTTCATTTTTATAAGTTATGAACTGAGGTTGAAGTTCCTGTTTTCCCCACTTTGAAAAACCAATTGCTCTAGTGCCATTTGTTGAAAAGGCAACCTTTCCTTTTGAGTTGTGTTTAAACATCTGTCAAAAATCAGTTAAGTATATTGTATGGTTTTCTATTCTGTTCTATTGTATGTGTCTATCCCTCTGCCAGTACCACATGGTATTGATTACTGCAGCTATATAATAAATGTTGAAATTGGGTAGTATATTAGTTTGTTTTCTGTTGCTTATAACAGAGTACCTGAAATTGGATAATTTATAATGAAATGAAATGTATTTCTTACATTTCATTTCATTATACGTTGAGGGGACACATCTAGTGATGGGCTTCTTGTTGGTAAAGACTCTCAGGAGAGTCCCGGGTGAATATAGGGCATCATATGGCTAGGGGGCTGAGTGTGCTAATGTGCTAGCTCAGGTCACTTTCTTTTCTTATATAAAGCCACCAGTTCCACTCCTATGACAACCCATTAGTCTATTAACCATTTAATCCATTGATCCATTAATGAGCCCTCATAACGCAATCACCTCTTAAAGGTCTCATCTCTCAACACTGCCACATTGGGGATTAAGTTTCAACATGAGTTTTGGAGGAGACATTCAAACGACAGCAGGCAGAATGATTCCTTCTACTTTATTCTTCTTTTTCAAAATTATTTTAGTTATACAAGTTACTTGTTCATATAAATTTTAGAATAAACTTACCCTTATCTATAAAAAGTCTTGTTGATATTTTGATTGGAATTAATGTCAAATCTGTGTGTCAGTTTGAGGAGAATTCACATCCTTATTATGTTGAGTATTGTAATTCATGAACATAGTGCATCTCTTCATTTATTTAGTTCTCTTTGATTTCCTTCACTAACATATTGTAATTTTCAGCAAATAAGCTATATACATGTTTTGGTAAATTTAAACCTAAGTACTCTATTTTTTATTTTGAGCAATTGTAAATTAAATTGTACCTTTAATTTTGTTGTTCACATGTTCATTACTATTGTATAGAAATAAAATTGATTTTTGTGGGCTTATATTTTGTGAGCTGAACTCACTTATTAGTTCTAATGTTTTTGTAGACTCCTTGGGATTCTCTACCTGGGCAATGATTCCTTCCTTCCTTCCTTCTTTCCTTTTTTCTTTCTTTCTCATCTATATGCTTTTTGTTTCCTTTTATTACCTTATTGCAAAGCCTAGAATTTCTAGCACTGTGTTGCTTAAGAATGGTGAGAGTAGACCTCCTTGCCTTATTGCTGATCATAAGGTGAAAACATTGTCTTTCACTATTAAGTATAATGTTAGCTGTACATTTTTTTGTAGATACTCTTTATCAAGTTGAAGATGTTCCTTTCTATTCCTGTTTTTCTGAGAACTTTTTATCATGAATAGGTGTTGAAGATTGTCAGATATCTTTTTTGCATCAATTGGTATGATCATGTGGTTTTTTTTCTTTAGACTGTTAACATGGTGAATTACACTGATTGGTTTTTAAATATTTTATTTTTTATTTTTTTGATTTTTAAGTATTAAACCAACTTTGCATCCCTGGAATAAATCTACTTGGTCATGGTATATAATTATTTTTATTTGTTGCTGAATTCTCTTTGATAATAGTTTAAGAATTTGTATATTTATATTCATGAGGATATTGATCTGTAGTTTTTTTTTTTTTATACTGTCTTGTTGGGTTTGGTAATACTACGTTCATAAAATGAACTAGAATGTATTCCTTCCTCTTCTATTATCTAGAAGACACAGCACAGACTTGTTAATTCTTTAAATGTTAGATAGCATTCTCTAGTAAGACTGTCTGGGCATGGAGATTTTTTTTGTGTGTGGAGATTTTAAATTATGAATTCAATTTTCTTAATAGTTAGAGGACTGTTCAAATAATCAATTTTATATTGGGTGATTTGTGGTAGTTTTATTTTTTGAGGAATTGGGCCATTTCATCTGAATTATCAGATTTATATGTGTAGAATTGTTTGTAGCAATCCCTTATTCTTTTAATGTTTGCAGAGTCTACAAATGATATTCTCTGTTTCTGATATCAATAATTTGTCTTATTTTTTCTTCATCAGTCTTCCTAGGGATTTGTCAATTTTATTGATTTTTAATTTTTTTTTTTTTTTTTGAGTTGGAGTCTCACTCTGTCGTCCAGACTGGAGTGCAGTGGCACGCTCCTGGCCACCGCAGCCTTGACCTACTGGGCTCTGGCGATCCTTCCGCCTCAGCCTTCCAAGTAGCTGGAACTACAGGCTACCACGCCCGGCAAATTTTTTGATTTATTGTAGAGATGAGATCTCGCCAAGTTGCCCAGGCAGGTCTCGAACCCGCTGGCTCAGGCAATCCACTCACCTCAGCCTCTCAAAGCACAGGATTACAGGCTGAGCCACCGAGCCCGGCTTTTTTTAAACAAACCAGTTATTTTATTTATTTTTCTCTATTATTTTTATGTTTTTAGTTTTGTTTATTTCTGCTCTATATTATTTCCTTCTTTCTGCTTGCTTTAGGTTTATTTTGCTCTTTTTCAAGATTCTTGAGGTAAGAGGTTAGATAATTGATTTGAGACTTTTCCTCTTTTCTAATGTATGTATTTCATGGTATACAGTTCCCTATCAGAATTGCTTTAGCCATGTCCCACAGATTTTCATTCCATTCCTTGTACCTTTAAATTTCCTTTTAGATTTCTTCTCTGACTCATGGATTATTTAGAGGTGTAATTTAGCTTCCAAGCATTTAGAGATTTTTCTTGTGATCTTTCTGTTACTGATTTCTAGTTTGATTCTATTATGGTTGGAGAACACTCTCTAAATGGTTTCAGTTCTTTTACATTTGTTGGGGTTTGCTTTATAGCCCATGAAATGATCTTTCTTGGTTTATGTCCCATGGGCATTTGAAAAGACTGCGTATTCTTCTGTTTTTGAGTGGAGTATTCTCTAAATGTTGATTAGATCTTCTTGTTGATAGTGTTGTTGTGTTCTATATCCTTGCTGATTTTCTGTCCAGTTCTATTAATTTCTGAGAGAGTGATACTGAAGTCTCTAACTATAATTGTGGATTTGCCTTTTATTTTTTTTTAAACTTTTCCATCAGATCTTGCTTCACATATATTTTGCAGCACTGTGATCTGGTGCATACACATTTAGGATCATTGTCTTCTTGGAGACTTGGATTAACTGTTTTATGATGCCGGGCTTGGTGGCTCAGCCTATAATCCCGTGCTTCAGGAGGCTGAGGTGAGTGGATTGCCTGAGCCCGCAGGTTCGAGACCCACCTCGGCAACTTGGGGAGACCTCATCTCTACAATAAATCAAAAAATTAGCCGGGCTTGGTAGCGCGCACCTGTAGTTCCAGCTACTTGGAAGGCTGAGGCGGAAGGATCGCTGGAGCCCAGCAGGTCGAGGCTGCAGTGGCCGGG
The DNA here is from genome assembly GCA_963574415.1 of Tarsius wallacei. Lineage (NCBI taxonomy): Eukaryota > Metazoa > Chordata > Mammalia > Primates > Tarsiidae > Tarsius > Tarsius wallacei. The sequence continues at coordinate 5,227 of CAUYQG010052784.1, forward strand.
AGCGGCCACTGCACTCCAGTCTGGGTGACAGAGTGAGACTCCAACTAAAAAAAAAACTGTTTTATGATTATATAATGACCCTTTACATCTGATAATTTTCTTAGCTCTGAAGTCTATTTTATCTGATATCAGTATAACTACTCCTGCTTCCTTTTAATTAATGCTTTTATTACATATTGTTTTCCGTACTTTTACTTTGAACCTCCTTACAGCATTGTTTTTGAGCTAAGTTTTTTGTAGACAGATATAGTTATGTCATACTCATACTTTTAAGTCTACTCTGCCAATCTCTGTCTTTTAATTGGTGTATTAGGCCACTTACACTTAATATAGTTATTGATATGTTAGGGCTTAAGCTAGTCATTTTATTTTTATTTATCACTTTTTTTGTTTCTGTTCCGTTTTTCCTGCCTTTCTGTGGGTTAGTTGAACATTTGTTCAATTCCATTTTGGCTTATCTTAAGCATTTTTGAGTGTATCTCTTTGTATAGCTTCTTTTAGTGGTTGCTCTAGGTATTGTATTATGTGTATGTGTGCATGTGTGTATGTATGTCTATCTGTCTCACCTGTCTTTCTTATAACAATCTCCCCTGGTGTTGTAATTTACTAGTTCAAGTGAAGTATTGAGCCCTCACTCTCTTTTATATTCTCCCTCATTTACAATGTAATTGTCTTAAATATTTCCTCTATAGGGTATATACATTTAGAACCATATCAGACAGTGTTATAATTTTTGCTTTTGCTGTCAAACATAGTTTAGAAAATTCAAGAGGCAGCAAATCTATTTTATTTACCCATATTTTTGCTTGCCATTTTTTTCTTTATTTCCCCCTCATTCCTGCAGGATATTTCACTGATTGTGGCATTTTGAGTTAACAATTTTTAGAACTTGAAAAATGATATGCCACTTTCTTCAGGCACTATAATTTCTAATGAGAAATCCGCTGTCATTTAAATTGTTCTTCACCTAAAAGTAAGGTGTTGTTTCTTTATCATTTCTTTTCAACAATTTTTTTTTGGTCTTAATTTTTCAGAAGTTTGACTATCGCCTATCTTAGTGTGGATTTATTTAGGTTCATCTTGCTTTTGTTTTCTTACTTTCTTGACTCTGTAGATATATTCCTCTCGCCAGGTTTAGGAAGTTTTTGGCCATTATCTCTTCATGCACATTGTTAGCTTCACCCTCTTTCTCCTCTCCTAGAACTCTGATGACATGAATGTTAGATCTTTTGCTATTGTCCCACAGGTCCCTGAGGTGCTATTAATTTTTTGTTCAGTCTATTTTCTCACTGTTGTTCATGTTGGATAATTTCTATTCATGTTCCAGCTCACCAGTTCTTTCTTCTTTCTCTTCCATTCTGCTGTGGAGTTCATCCATTGAGTTCATTTCATTTTCAGTTATAAAATTTCAATTTGGTTTTTCTTTATATTTTCTATGTATTTGCTGAGACTTTCTATTTTTTCATTTGTTTCAGGCATGTTCATAATTGCTCAGTGATGCATTTTTGTGATGGCTGCTTTAAATTGTTTTTTCAGATAATTCTAACATTTCTGTTATCCTGATTTTGGCATCTATTGTCATCTTTTATTCAGTTTGAGATCTTTCTGTTCTTAGTATTGTCAGCTGAAGAATGACAGGGTGCTGTGACAGGCTGGGAAATGCAGCCCCCTGGTCAGAAGCTGGAAACAGGCACTTCTAGGGAAGGGTAAAGGGAATAGGAATTTATGCTGAGTGGGTTGGCTAAGTATAGTATGCATATTCAACAGGCTATAGGAGGAGTTGTGAATATTCACAAAGGGGAGGCTCTAGCATGCATAGTAGGCTAACTAACATGTTTGCAACATGCATCTCATGTTCACTTTGAAGTTGAGACCTAACATTTAAATGTATTATAGTTAGGCCCAATACATCAAAAGGTAAAGCCAAGGACATGAAGGCCCTCTGTGTACAGCCTCTGTAAATCATGGAACTCATCACCATGCTGTTCCTTTGAGTTCTGAGGTCCTGATCTGATCTGTCTTGTTCTCTCAACTTTCAGAGGGTTTTCTTATGTTTGTTTCATATAATGTTCAGGGTCTTTAGTTGTACTTAGTGGGAAGAATAGAGAAAAGGGTATCTACTCTGAATTCCTAGCATTGGAAGTACTGACTTACTTTAATTTTATGTTAATTCAGGGTAAGCCAGAGAATTCATTAATTTCTAAGCCTGTCAGAAATCTTTCCAAAACATTTGTTTCAGTCTTATTATTATGTATAGGCAGGAATATGCTACTTCGTGCTCCTAAAATACATACCAGTTTCTGCTTAAAGTGTGTGAGACTCATAGTGCTTCAGGGCCACCTTTCTCAATTTCCGTGGTCCACATTTATAGTGTTGAAAGGCTGTTTGCAGAAGGATGGTGCACATCAGGAAGAAGAGATGTGGCTGAAGTTGAGGGTTATGGGTGGTGAGCTGTACTGAAAGATGGAGATCACTGAATAGGAGAGTCCACACGGTGTCTCTAAAAAGAGATCAGACTAGAAGAAAGGATCTATTCTGGTTCTTAAAGTAGGTGAACATACAGGGGATCTATCAACCAGCTTCATTCCTTCATTCTTTCATTAATTCATTCAGTCTTTGTATTGTTTTAGTAGTACAAGTTATTATACTGTACAGTAGTTTCATTGTATAAGATTCGAGCAATAAATAAATCCTTGTTACCTTCCCTTTCCCAGAGGTGATTATTATTAACAGTTTGATCAACATCCCTCCAATTCTTTTTCTACACATTTGCAACCACCTATTTATATATATAGAGAGAGTGAAGCTGTATAGTTTAGTGGTGACCTTGGTCAAGTGCCTCAGTTTTCTTGTCTCTAGAGTGGAAATAAATAACAGAGTTTCAACATAGAATTGTGGTGAGGTTAAATTTGCTAATGTTTGTAAAGTACTTAAAACAGTGACTGGCACTAGTGTGAGTATTGTAGTTGTTAGCTTATTATTGTTATTTATGCTTATGCTATGCATAATGTCCCTTGACTTTCCTTTTTCTCTTAACAGTATATAGGAAGTCTTTCCATGACATAACATGGAAAGCTCAGCCTCATTCTATTAAATGGCTATATGTTTTTTACTTAGTAACCACTGTCATACTGATGAAAATTTAGATTTTTCTTTTTGGTTTGTGAAAAGCAATCTGTGATGGGAATCCCTGCACACACCATCTCTGGGTGTGTGGTGGTGAATCAAAGGATATGTGCATTTTAAATTGTGGTAATTATCGCCAGATAGATTTTCAAAAATGCTTTACCAATTTATATATATTCCTGGTAAACAGTATACACAGATACCTCTTTATCCTCATTCTCATCATCTCTATTATCAGTCTTTTATTATTTTTCCAAACTAGAAGCTCATTGTGCGAATTTGCGGTTCTGTGATTAGTGATGAGGCTAAGCATCTTTTCATGTTTATTGGCCATTTGTATTTTTACTATTAATTTCTCATTTTTAGAGTTGACTCACTTGGCTGACTTTTTCTTATTGATTTGTAGGGTGCCTTTATATATCATTTTCATTAATCCTTTGCCTATAATGTATATGTTACAAATATTTTTCTCTCAGGCCATCACTGTCTTTCAACTTTGTTCATAGTATCAAATCTTGTTAATAAGCTTGTTCATCTTATTATAGTTTTAGTTTTTATGTAGTCACATCTGTCAATCTCTTTCTTTCTTTTTTTTATTTTTTGGTTTTAGTACTTTAAAAGACCTGTCCAGATGGTAAAACTAGGAGGTAATATTTTAATGCAAAACAGTATATTTTAGAGTCTCAAAGTATCTCCTATAAAATACTTATTACTTACAAAGAAATAAAAGTAGAGAAGCCAAGCAAATACCACCTAAAGCAAGCAATCCAAGTTACCATTACTAGTAAAGAGATAAATAGATGTCATGTGCCTCCTGATATGATACTCTAGGAAGAACACAGCATATACATGAAAATATGAATATTAAAATCTATATATACACACATGCATATATGATATATAGAGAGATAGGAAAAGCAAATATGGTAATATGTTAACATTTTAAGGAATCTGAGGACAGGGAATATAGAAATTTTTTGCATTATTTTTAATAATGCAATTTTCAATCATGTAAATAATTTTAACAATAATTAATCTCTAAAATACAAATTATTTCCATCTAGAAACTTTAAAAAATCAGAGAGAAACAAAAAAGCCTGCCTATCCCAGGAAAATAGAATTATTATAAAATATTTTTGACTAAACTTCATTTTTTAAAATTACTTTGACTTTTTAAACATACAGGTTTTTATATTGGAGTATAAGGTGAAGCCTAATGTATTTTTTTTCCAGATGTGTAGCCGTTTTCTGTACACTGTCAATTCCCTGTTGTTTTCATGAGCTGCTGTTATGTATACTAGATCCTTGCATATACACAGGTTTGTACTTTAGTCCGCTTCAAAGCTCATTTTCCATCCCAGAGATAAAACCTAGAGTGACTTCTTTTCCCTTAAGGGATAGAGTTTTTGTGCATGGAACACGAAATATCAGGGGAAAACTTTATTATTGCTTCCTTCTGACCTCCATTTACCCCAAACCAGACTTGTTTGGGGGTATTCTGATCCTGGGGGGCTGGACCTAGAAGTATGCCAGAATGCTGGGTAAACCTGCCCTTAGGGTGGGGATGTAAGGCCCATGTACAGCTGCCAGTAGATGTAGCAGCAGCTATACTGCAGCAGGCCCAGGGCCAGGGACATTAAAAATACTCAAGTTAGGTCAAATTATGCCATTAACAGTTAATCATGCCCTTAACATTCAACCCTAGCTTTTGTTCATAAATCTAAACTAGTGCGTTATGACAACATTGCAGCACCTTGTTTATAACTTAAGACCTGCAGAATTCAACTGACTTAGGAAGCAGTCTGGTGACACAGGGAGAGAAAGTTTGCTGTAGAGTGGCATTTGCTTGGACCCCAAACAGAGAAATTTTCTGGACTATTTCTAGACTGTATTCTGTTTCATTAATCTATTTAACCTATTTTTTCACAATAGCACATTGTTTTAGTTATTGAAAGTTTATAGCATTTTTTAAAAAAATTAGCAATTCCTTGATTTTCTAAAAATTAAAATGAAATTGCCCATAATACCAAATTAACCATTTCAGAGTGAACAATTCAGTGGCATTCAGTACAATCACAATGTTATACAATGACCTCTATCGAGTTCCAAAACACTTTTATCACCCCAAAAAGAAATCTTTTACCCATTAAAAGTTGCTCCTTATTGTCCCCTCCCCATCAGCTCCTGGAAGCCACCAATTTGTGTTCTGTCTCAAGGGATTGACCTATTCTGGGTATTTCATTTAATTGGAATCATATAATATATGACCTTTTTTGTTTTGATTTCTCTTACCATAATGCTTTCAAGGTTTTTATGGTGTGTTTCAACAGAGCTATTTTCTTCCTTTTTCTCTGTTTCAAAAATTTTTAGTTAATGTCACATATTATCTTTTCTAAAAGAACTTTAGAGTCAACTTGTCAAATTGCACAAAATATTATGTTTTGATTATCAGTGCAACTGCATTAAGTTAATAAGTTAATTTGAAGCGAATCAATGTACTTAAAATATTGAGTTTTCCCAACTAGGAACATAGTTTGCATATTTAGCTCTTGTTTTATGTTTTTCAGTAAAGCTTTATAGTGTTTGAAAGGAGATACCTATGGAAACCTAGAATAAACTTAGTTTAGTGTAGTCTTTTTGCCTCAGCATAACCATTTTTACTTAGACTTTACCTCTGACATGCTTTGAATATAGCTTAGGTTAGACATAGATAGATAAATTTCCAATAGACAGGTTTTAGGAAACGTTCAGACATTTTACTGCAGGCCAAACTGGCAGCCTACCTCATTACCTCAGCAAATCTCCATCAGATGCAAGACAAGGACAGAGCCATAGAAATGATAATAGACCACCTTTTTGCTGAGGAGTTTGTGAATTGAAAACATTTGACCAGTCTCTTTCAGGAAAACCCCCTTCCTATGTCTCCTCCCATCTAGCCTACCACCATGCAGCAATCATGTGACTAACCCACCCATCTACCTGCTATCCATCATCTGACATTAGTACCTGCACTTACCTGCCCCTTTGTAATGATGTGGAGTAGACCACCACCCAGTCACCTTAATGACCTTCCCCCAGCCAAAGAAAATGTTTAAAAGGACTTGACCACAAGCAGCCATTTTGCCATTGCCAGATCATTGTGGCCATTGCCTTACTCGACTTACATTGCCTTATTGGTGTGGCCATGTGCTCTTTGAGCCATGTTTCCTGACTGGCCACCTCCTCTACCTTGGGGAGATGAATCTCCTCTCTCTCTCCCTCTAATGTACTTTCTAAATAAACTATGTTTTCTAATCTATCTTCTGTGCAATTCTTTGCATCTTTCATGTGGCATCGTTTTGTATACCGAACACCCCACACCCCCAGCAGGCCTGACCTAATGTTCTGGAGGCCCTGCTGAGGATGTGACTCTAATAGTGTTCTTCATATGTTTTGTCATTTCTTTTATGTATGTGTTTTGATTCTGTTGTATATGGATTTTTTTGTAGCCTTATTGAGATATAATTGACATACAATATACTGCCTATGTTTAAAGCGTATAGTTTGATGAGTTTTGGTATATGTATGTATATACCTGTGAAACCATCATCACAATTAAAATAATGAATGTATCCATCAACACCAGAAGTTTCCTCCTGTACTTTTATAATGCATCCTTTACTGCAGCGCCATCCCTAGGAAACCACTGGTCTACTTTCTGTAACTGTAGATCAGGTTGCATTTTCTAGAATTTTGTATAAATTATTTATCTTGTCTGGCTATTTTAATCTGAGAATTTTGTATCTGGCTTCTTTCTCTCAGAATAATTATTTTGAAATTAATTTATATTATTGAGTGCTTCAGTGGTACTTGTTTGTTTAATAAGTAGGACTTTATTGTATACTTGTATGACCATTAACCCATTGAGGGTTATTTAGGTATTTTCCAGTTTGGGCTATTAAAAGTAAAGCTGCTGTGAATTTTCATATACAAGTGTTTATGTAAATATATGCTTTCATTTCCTTTGAGAAAATACTTAGGAATAGAATGGATGGATTGTATAGTAGATGTGTGTTTAACATTTTAAGAAACTGCCAAACTATCTTCCATTTTACATTCTCACCAGCAGACCATTAGAGTCCCAGTTGTTCTGAGGCAGGGTAGATAGTGTAGCTTAGACATAGATGGGTGAGTTTCTTGCAGACAAGTCTAAATTAAAATAGGGTAAGCATTCAGACATTTTTCTTATTGGTACAATACCTTCACCCGACTGACCACACATACCAGACCTGACCACCTTGCAGGTTAGAATGTAGAACTACTAGTACAATAAATCACAGAAACAATAGGGAATGACCCAAAACACAGATATTGTGTTTTTTTAAAAAAAGCCCAAATCTAGTTGGGTAATTACTTTTACTATTTAGTATGTCCTCGTGACTTTAAAAGGTTGAGAGATGATAATCAAAACTTGTGACAAGATCCCTGTAGTCCTGCACTCTTAACTCATGGCTTGTTTAATCATCATTGTAAAATTATATAAAGCTTCTTATCAAAGGCAAGCACTTGTCCTTTCTCTTAAGGCACCCATGATCTCTCTTGAGCATGTTTTTCCTTCTAATAAATCTCATCTTCTACTATGCATTGGACTTGATCTGAAATTATTTTCCGTGGCAGAGTCATGAAACAACTACACCCCATGCCAGTCGACATCAGTTTCACATTCACATCCATACCATCACTTGAGATGGTCATTCATTTAAATTTTAGCCATTCTAGTGGGTGTGTATTTGTTTATGGTGTTAGTCTGCATTTCTCTAATAACTGATGATTTTGAGCTTTAAAAAATTTTTTTTTGCCATCAGTATATTTTCTTTGGTGAAGTGCTTTTTTTTACACCTATTTTTTTTTTGGGGGGGAGGGGTTGTTTGTCTTATTATTCATTTGGAAGAATTCTTTGTATATTTAAAATACAATTCCCTTGTTGGAGATATATGTATATATATATTTTCCCCCCTCCCTATCTGTAGCTTGCCTTTCCATTTTCTTAACAGTATTTTTGAAAAGCTTAACTTTTAAAGCTTGATAGAGTCTAGAACATTTTTAAAATTTTATGGTTAGTGCTCTTTATATTAAATTTAAGAAATCTTTGCCAACCCCTTGGTTAAGGTTTTTTCCCCAGTCTCCTCTCGAAGTTTTATAGTTTTAACACTTATCTTTAGGTCGATGACATATTTTAAGTTAATATTTATATATGGTATAATGCACAAATCAAAGATCACTTTTTTACATATAACTGTCCAATTGTTTCTGGCACCCTTTCTTTAAAGATCATTCTTTCTTTATTGAGTTACTTTAGCACCTTCATAAAAAATCAGTTGATCATAGATGTATAGATATATGGCTGGACTCTGTATTCTATTGTGTTGATCTCCATGTCTGTCTGTACACCAAATCTATACTCTTTGATTACTGTAGCTTTATAGTAATTCTTAAAATTGAGTAGTCTTTTAACTTTATTATTTTCCAGGTTATTTTGGCTATTCTTAATTTTATATTAAAATTTTAATATAAAATTAAGAATCAGCATGTCAATTTCTACAAAATAAAAAATCTGTTGGTATTTTGATTGAGGTAGTGTTACATGTATGAGTCAATTTGCAGATAGCTGATATCTTAACAATATCGACTCTTCGAATCCATGAATGAGGCCTATCTTTTCATTTGTTTACATATTCTTTAGTTTCTCTTATTTAGTTTTCAGTGTAGAAGTGTAGTCTTTTAGTTTTCAGTGTAAAATTCTGCAGATATTTTGTCAAATTTATTTCTAGGTGTTTCATTTTTTATGCTGTTGTAAATGGTATTTATTTTCACTTTAATTCTATTCTTGCTTATAGAAATACAATAGATTTTTGCATATTACATTGGTATTCTGCAACCTTGTTAAACTCACTTATTAGCTCTTGTAGCTTTTTTGAATATTTTTATGACTTTCTACAGACACAATGATGTTGCATGTGAATAAAAACAATTTTACTTCCTTTCCAATCTGTGTGCCTCTTATTTTTTTATTTCTTATTTTCTGACTTTCTGCACTGGTTAGAGCATCCAGTACACTACTGAGTAAAAGTGGTAGAATCAGACATCCTTGCCTTGTTCCAAATCCTAGGGGGACAGCATTCAGGGTTTCGTCATTAAAGTATGGCATTAGCTCTGGATTTTTTAATGGATTTAACACAAAGTACATATCCAGAGAGTTTTTATCATACATGTATGTTGAATTGTCAGATGGTTTATCTGCTTAACGTTGAGATGATCATATGGTTTTTCTTTTTTAATCTTTTTATATGATGAAGTATACGGATTGATAATTGAATATTAAACTAAACTTCCATTTCTGAATTAAATCCCACATGAATATGATGAATTACCTTTTAAATACATTGTTAGATTCAAGTTGCTAAAATTTTACTAAGAGATTTTATGTGTATGTTAATGAGGAATATTGATTGTTCTATGGTTTTCTTATAATGTCTTTATCTGGTTTTGATATTAGAGTTAATACTGGTCTAATATAATGAGTTGAGGCATGTTTCTTCTTTATCTGTTTTCTGAATGTTTTAATGTAGAATTAGTATTTTTTTAAATGTTTATAGAATTCACCATTGAAACTTTCTGGGCCTGGATATGGGAAGGCACAGTGTGCTCTTCAGGTTATCTATTCTTGAATGAACCTTGGTAATTTGTGTCTGTTGAGAGAATTTTTTAGTTAAGGTTTCCAGTTCCTGGGCATAAATTGTTTATAATATTCTCTTATTATCCTTTTAATGTCTGTAAGATCAGGAGGGTATCCTCTCTATTATTCCCAATAATAGAAATTGGCATCATCTCTCTTTTTTTCCTTGCTCAGACTGCCTAGAGTTTTATTAGTTTTATTGATCTTCTCAAAGAAGTAGCTGTTAGTTTTATTGATTTTCTCTATTGCTTTTCTGTTTTCTCTTTATTTCCTTTCTTATGCTCACTTTGGTTTAAATGTTCTAGTTTTTTAAGTTGAAGTTTTGGTCATTGGTTTGAGACTTTTCTCCTTTTCTCACATAAGGATTTAATGCTATGGCTTTCCCTCTAAACTCTGCATTAGCTGCATTACTCAAATTTTGTTATGTTGTATATAATTTTCATTCTGTTCATAATACTGTCTAATTGCCGCTTTGATTTCTTCTTTGACCCATGAGTTATTTAGATGTGTGCTGTTTTGTTTCCATATGTTTGGATATTTTCTAGGTATGTTTCTATTATTGACAAGTTATTTAATTCAATGTAGTCAGAGAACATAGCCTTATGGCCTAGAATAGGGGTCAGCAAACTCTTCTGTAAAGGGCTAGGTAGGTAAGTACATATTTTAAGCTTTGTGAATCACATATGACTTCTACTGTATATTATTATTTTTAACTCTTAAAAATATGAAACTATCTGTAGCTGATAAGCTGTACACAAACAGACTGTAGGTTGAATTTAGCCTGCAGCTGTAGTTCATTAACCCTAGCCTAGACTATGATCTGTGAACTATCTTCATGTATACTTAAAAAAAATGTATATTCTGATGTTGTTGCAGTTGAGTGTTCTATGAATGTCAAGTAGGTCAAGTTGGCTGATAGTATTATTTAGGTCTTCTGTATTACTGATTTTCGATCTACTTGTTCTTTCAATTATTGAGAGAAGGGCATTAAAATCTTTGACTATAATTGTGGATTTGTTTATTTTTCCCTTCAGTTCTATTAGTTTTTATTTCCTGTCAGTTATTAGGTTATAAACATTTAGGAATGGTGTGTCCTCTTGGTTAATTTACCCTTTGATCATTATTAAGTGACCCTCTTTATCCCTGCTAACGTTTCTTTCTCTGAAGTCTACTTTGTCATATATTAGTATGACTTTCTATTGATTAGTGTGGCATTAAATATCCTTTTCCATCCTTTTTTCTTTTTTCTTTGAGCCTATCTGTGTCTTTATATTTAATGTGGGTTTCTTGTGGACAGCATATTGTCTAATCTGACATTTTTTTTCCTTTTGGTTGTGTTGTTTAGACTGTTTACATTTAACATGATTATTGATGTGGTTGGGTTTAAATCTATCAGTCTTGCTTTTTGTTTCCATTTTTTCCCCATCTGCTGTTTGGTCCCTTTTCCCTATTTTTCCACCATTTTTGATTAATTATTTTTATCCCATTTTATTTCTTCTATTGACTTATTAACTCTACTTTGTGTGTGAGTGTGTGTGTATGTGTGTGTGTGTGTGTGTGTGTGGTTTCTTAGTCGCAATTGAATTTATACCATATATCTTTAACTTATCACAGTCTACATTTAAGTAATGTACCACTTCATATATTGTATAAGAATAGTATAACATTTGTTACTCCCCTCCTGGCCTCTGTACTATTGTTCCATACATTTTTCTTCTACATATGTCATAAACTCTGCAATACACTATCATTTTTGCTTTAAAATATTATCTTTTTATTAAAAAGACTTTAAAAGTAATAAAATATGTTTTATAGTTATCCTTATGTTACCATTTCTGGTGCTCTTCGTTGCTTTGTGTCGATCCAGATTTTCATCTGATATTATTTTCCTTCAGCCTATAGAACTTTTTTGAACATGTCTTATAGTGTTGGTCTATTGGTGATATATTCTCTCAGCTTTTGTATATCTGAACAAAATCTTTATCTTTGGATTTTGAAGATGTTTTCCTTAGATATAGAGTTCTAAGTTGGCATTTTCTTTTAGTATGTTAAACATGTTGCTCTATTATCTTACAGTTTGCATTGTTTCTCATGAGAAGTCTGCTGTTGTTATTATCTTTGTTCCTCTGTACATAGGGGTCTTTTTTCTTGGGCTACTTGAAGAATTTTCTCTTTTTCACTGGTTTTAAACATGTTGATTATATCACTTGGTATAATTTTCTTAGTGTTTATTCAACTTGAATGTCATGATCTTGAATTTGTGGATTTATAGTTTTCATCAAGTTTGGAAAATTTCTGGTCATGATTAAAATATTTCTTTTTCTTCTGCCCTTTTACTGAGGCTCCAATGACAGGTATATTGGACCATTTGATATTGTCCCACAGTTTAAATGGTTGGCAAAATAATAAAGATAAAATCAGAAATTGAAAGTAAGAGAAAAACAGGGAGAGTCGTTAATTGAGAATTGAGTCTTATAAAAAGCATAATAGATACACTTCTGGCAAGTCTAATAGGAAAATGAAATCAAATAAATATAAGCAAAATTTAGATTGAAAAAATGAAAGTAAAAGTATAAAAGGAAATTTGGAAATTGTGAGAGAAGAGAATGCATTGCTCTTATGTGCAGCCATATATGACTAAAATTCAAAATCTTAATCACTTAAATAATTTCTATGCTAGTTAAGAAGAAATCCTATAACAAACCTGTATCCAAGGAAGAAATTGAAAATATTGTTAGAGAGTTATTTCCAGAAAATGCAGTAGTCCCAAATTGTTTTGAGGTAACATTCCCCCAAGTTGTCAAGGAACAGGTAATTTCCACATCATACAAACTATTCTGAAGTTTTGAAAAAAGATGAGAAGCTCTTAGTTTGTTTTACAGGGCCATTTAACCTAGGTAATTGACATTGCTAGTGTAAACGGTACTGTTTGTAAATGATAATTGACATTGCTGTTGTAAATTATACTTCACATTGTATTGTTTAAATGGTTATTGGCTATTCTTTGCATATTATGCAGAGAGAAAAATTGATTTAAAAAAATATTTCTCTTATATCCAACAACCTCATTGAATTCACTTCTTGTTTCTAATTCCCTATCTTGTTTCCTGTCTGTTCCATGACTTTTTAGGTCATGGTTTAGGATGAGAAGTTTGCAAGGTTTATGCAATGGGAAATTATGTGATTGCAAACTCCACCATGTTTATGGGGAATGGCAGGTGAGAAGGGAAGAATTTAAGAAGCAATTGACCTGTTGACTAAGCAAATATGCATTAACTGTTTTCTACTCTCCTTTCTTAGGGTCTATTGAAGTGTCTCCTAGTGCATCTTCCTAACTCCATACTAACCTCCAGTCTAACAGTTGCCAGTGGAAACATTCTAAAAGATTAAGTTACTCACCTGCTTAGAATTGTTCTCTGGCTCTCTGTTTTTAGATTCAAAGGCAAATTCATTATTTTACTTAGCACTAAACGCCCAGCACCTAGAACTCAGTAGGTGTTTATCCGATGAATGGACTTCACTGACATCTGAAACTTGTTTAGATTTGCCCCTTCCCTAACTTTATTTATGTCACTCTGCCCCATTGAATTGTACACAGCTCCCCAGAGGTGCCGGGTCCATCACGCCATTCCTTTATGCATGCACACCATTCCTTTCCCTGTGGAATTATGTTTTGTCTCTTTGTATTTTCATAGTGCCTTTTGTTTCCTCTATTGCAGCTCTAACCACTCTTTAATTACAGTTGTCTCTCCCTATGTACTAAGGCCTTGGAGGCCATGGAACTGTGCCTTTTATATAACTGTACCTCCAGTACCCAGCACAGTGCCTGATGCCTAGTATGCATACTATCTTCACCAGTCATGCAAAGAACATTTATTGAGTTGAATTAGCTAGTTCTTTTCTGTTTTGCTTTTCCATGTCTGGATTATTAGATGCCAACATCCAACTAAGTTACATTTGTGTTAAAAGTGAATTGAAATGCAGTTACAGCTGGCAATGTGGTTTGAGAACTGAGTAACAAAGAAGAGTGACTTAGTCACGAGGTCCAGTTTATCTCCTTTGCTTTCTGGCTTCCTGTCATTGGGCATGACTCATGAACATGCAAGTTCAACTTGTCTTCCCTTAAATCCCATCACTTTAACTTTTCCTGCCCTCCTTGTCTTGTTGGGTCTCTTTCAGGGCCCATTTATTAAAAGAAAGAATCCCAGAGCCAAACCTTGAAATCTGAGTTGGTTGACTCCAGTGGAGGCTACACTACCTCTCAGTGGTCTGTGCAAAAACTTGGGCAGAGATGGAGTCACCACCATGGGGTGAGGAACCCTGAATCGTTGTTCAGACCAGGTTCTTCCCTGAGACCTGGGGAGGTCACACAGAGGTTCTAGGTTTTTTTTTATGATCCCAGATAACTAGTTTTCATTAATTTTTAACCATATTCTGCTAGAACCCTAACTAAGGCAAATATAGTGCTTTCTACCAAAGATGTTGCCTCTTTATCTTAGACCCATTGTTTTCATAGCCATATTGAATTGCATTCAGGAATTGTATCTTATGATTAGACCAACCTTGAGGTTAATTGATTTGGCTTGGTAGAGAAATTTCCTTCTTGTTCTTAAGAAGGCACTTAGATGTCTTGGGGTCTCCACTTGGGGGACTTCAGAATCTTTCCTCTAGACCTAAGCAGTTGATTATTTTATTTTATATTTTATTTTGTTTTATTTTATTTTATTTGAGTTGGAATCTCACTCTGTCACCCAGGCTAGAGTGCAGTGGCATGCTCACAGCCACCCCAGCGTCGACTTGCTGGACTCAGGTGATCCTTCTGCCTCAGCCTTCCAAGTCGCTGGAACTACAGGCGTGTGCTACCATACCTGACTAATTTTTTGATTTATTGTAGAGATGAGGTCTCGCCAAGATGCCCAGGCTGTTCTCGAACCCATAGGCTCAGGCAATCCCCTCACCTCGGCCTCCCAAAGTGCTGGGATTACAGGTTTGAGCCACCATGCCCAGCTGCAGTTGCTTATTAATGAACATTTCTGTAGTCTCCCTAAGTCAGCTGGCATATTCCTTTTTCTAAGCCAACTCTCCAGGATTTAGAGGGAGGTCAAACTGTAGAGGTGGTGCAGAAGAGGGACACTTTCATTTATTAGCAATTATTTAATAAGCCTCTACCATGTGTAGGCCTGTGGTAGGTACTGGGAATTGAGTGATGAATGTAGCCCCTACACCTGCATGGAATTTACAGACCCAGAAAAAAGGGATAAAAGGAGAGTGGAAGAGGGGTGCCCTCTTCCTTCCAAGATTAATCCCCAGGTGAGTCCTCATCTCCACGTCTTCCTGCCTTGGTGCTTGTTAGAAATCCCTGTCTTGTGTACTGTCAGTCTTTCCCCCTTCTCTACACTTTCCTTTCCACAAAAGCATGCTGCCGTGCCCTCTGTTCTTAACAAACAGATGCTGCCACCACCACCTTCCCTTTGTCCTGGTAGCCCCTCCAGCAACTGTCTTTGTATGTCCTACTCCCCGCAGATTTTCCCTACTCACATCTACTCTTCTTCATCATCTCCATACAGCCCTAATTGTCTAACTCAGTGACTTTTTCCTAATCTTTATTCTTCTTGACCTCATCTCAACTTTGGGTACTATTGACCAGGTTTCTTTGTTCCTTAATTTATTCATTTTCCTAATACAGAATGAAAACATGTTCATTATAGACTATTTGGAAGATTACAAAAAGCACAAGGAGGAAAATAAAAGTGACCCATGATCCTACCACTCAGAGGAAAACTACTGTTAACTTTTTTATATATATCCTTTAGTTTGTGTGTGTGTTTTAGCAATAATGGGATTCTATTTATATACTATTATATAATCTCATTGCATTATATTTTTTTTATTGTATTTTTGCAGTATTTTCTTAGGTCATCAGAGATTCTTCTATAGTTTTTTTCTTAAAATTCTCTTATCCCTTACTTTTGACTTCACCTACTTTCTGCTCTGTTCTCTGATCCTCTGTCTTGAAGCAGTCTGTCCCATACCATGCTCACTGCCAGATTCTGATCCCAGCCTCCCAAACCAAGCTTCTCTAGCCTGGTCCCAGCCTTCCCAGGTAACAAGCATGGGCCTCACGCAGCCAACTTGTGTTCTCCGTAGCACCAGTCCTGCATCTCCACGTGCCTGCTGCACAAGCCCGTGAATTGCAGCTGGCTGACTCCTCAGGCTGAATAGCCCCAAACTGAATTCTTGTTTCTCCCCACTTCCCATCTAACTCACCTCCCAAAAGAAGACCCAGTCTACAACTGCTCTTCTGAGCTGTTTCCACCAGATGGAGGCCAGAATCTTCTTAGGGCTCCTCTGCCGTGCCCTCCTTCTCACACCCCGTCGGACATTTTCTTTCTTTATCTTTTCCTCATCATCTTCTGCCCCTACTACCATCTGGAGGTCCTCACAACTCTGGTCCTGGAGAGTTTGTCCTCTCCTATCTTGGCTCTGGGGTTCTCCTTTAAGTACCACTTTTAGAATTCCTCCTGCCTGCCCAGGCCTCTCCAGCAAGGCTCCCTCTTGCTCTCTCCCTCCTGCTCCCTAGGATGGTGCAGGTCCTAACTCAGCCACTACCCTGCTGCCACCCAGGTTCTGACCCGCCTCCAGACTTCTGTGGTCTGATCTCCTCTTTCACCCTGTAGAGCCCACATCCAGCCAACCCAGTCCTCCTATTCGCGCCCCAGAAGACCCATAGGTTGCCTTTCCTGGATCCTGCCCCCGCTCTTCTACTCGGTTTCTGCCTGTTAATGCTTCCTGATGCATCTCATCTAAAGTTGCCTGTGATTTCCCCTGCCCCACAACCTCCTTTCTTCTTCTCCTTATGCTTTCTTATTCTTCTGACTGCTCTTAGCACTTCGTGCTCCCTTGCAGTACAAAGGTGACTCTATTTTGTGCTTCTAGCAATACCAAATATCCAGGCTGTGTCTGCCCCTGTGCTACTAGTTGCTTCCACAGGCAGTATTTATTTCATGTAATGACCCCATGATGTTGCTATTATAATTGTGTTTTATCAATGAGAAAACAAAGCCTCAGAGAGCTCAAGGGCTCTTCTGGAGGTCACACAGCAGGTGGAGCTGAGCTGAGATCAAGCCCAGCTCTCCTACCTCTACATCTGGCTCTCTTCGTTGTGCCCTCACTGCTGATGCAACTTACCTGCTAGCTGTCCTTGGAGGGAGGGGCCAGGTCTTACTCATATGTGTGTGGTGCAATGCCTTGCAGATTATAAGTGCTTAGTACATATTTGCTGAAAGAAAAGTAAAGACTTGTGGCCTGAAGGGATGAATTACACCCTAGTGATGACTGCATTTGCAGGTAGAAGTCTATTTAAAGCCAGGTCAGCCTGCATATCTGGGCGTGGAAGGGAAGCAGTGCTTCTGATACAACACCAACACTGATAGTTATCATTGATTAAGTGATTACTGTCTGGTAGGTCTGGGGCAAAGTACTTTATTTGTATTGCCTCTTTTCATTATTATCACAACTGTATGAGCTAGAATGTATTGTCTCCATCTACAGAGACAGAAGCTAAGGCTCAGAGAGGTTAGTAATGCACACACTGTAGCTGTGTGGTTAGTAGCCACATAGCTACTACTAGGTGGTGAAGCCAGGATTTAAATCACATCTATTCAGTACCAAGGCCTGTGGGGTTTTGATTGTTTGTTTTTTAGAGTCAGAATATCACTCTGTCACCCAAACTAAAGTACAGTGGCACCATCACAGCTCACCTCAGCTGGGACTACAGGCGTGTACCACCATGCCCAGCTAATTTTTAAATTTTTTTGTAGAGCCGAGGTCTTGCTCTGTTGCTCAGGCTGGTCTTGAACTCTGGGGCTCAAGTAATCCTCCTGGCTTGGCCTTTTATAGTGCTGAGATTACAGGTACGAGCTACCACGCTTGGCTGTGTGTTTTAAACTGCTGCATTTTATCACTTCCCTGGCTCAGTAGAGCAGGTGTTGGGTGGTGTGGAGCATAGGTTGTTATCCCAGATTCCAGCAGGAAGGACTTTGAAACGCTGTGCTGTTGTTAGCGGGGACAGAGAGAAGATGGTCTTCAGGAAGTAGCCTTAAGCAGCAGTCTCTCTTCACTTTTCTTTCCTTCTCTACTTAGCAGATATACCCTCCATAATGAAATTATCTCTTACTTCCCAGATCCTGTGGTAGAGACAGTCAGAGAACCTTGCCTTTACATTTTCTTTTTTTTGCATATCTGACAACATTTAAAAAAATTATAAAAGGTCATTTCAGAAAGCCTAAATCATATGGAGTTATATAAACTAAAGAGTGAAAATATTACCTTTTTTTCCTGTCTCCCATACTTATCGTTGACAGTTTGGAAGTATCCTTCTAGACTTGTTTTTTTCTTTTTATAAAAAAAAAAGTACTTCTTTTTAATTAAATAAGGAACATAAGAATGTCTCCTTATTTAAAAAAAAAAAATCAAATAATACAGCCAAAGCTCAAGTACCTTTTGACCACACCCCTAATTTCTGTTAGCTGTTGCCATCAGTTTGTTCATTTTCTTCCTTTTTTCTCTGCATTTATATATACATATATAAATGACTCACAGAAGTTCATTATTGTAATTTGTACTTCTGTGAGTCATGAGATCATGCAGTAAGCTCTTGCTTTATTGTATGACACATTTAGATCTTTCTGGATGCTGTGTGTAGCTCTTCTGTATTCTTGCTAACTAGTGTGTGATGCTCTGTGGTTGGGTGAGTGCTACCCAAACATTTTCCTGCTGCTTGATTTGTAGGGTTTTCCCCCCTAGTTTTATCACTAAATGAAGCCTTAATACATGCCTCTTTGTTAGGGGGGAGGTGTCAGATTTAGCAAATAAAAATATAAGATACACTTTGTTAGGGGGGGAGGTGTCAGATTTAGCAAATAAAAATTTTAAAATTTGATAAATTATATATTGCTTATCTGGAATTTACATTTTACTAGTTGTCCTATATTGTCTCTGGCAACTCTGTTCCTTATGTATGTTTGTCAGTATTTGAAAAAAAATCTTTTCTTTTTTAGGTCTATTATCTGATTTTTAAAATTAAAAAGTTATATTACAAAACATTTCAAACTTATAGAAAAGCATAGAGAATAATGTAACAAATATCTTTATAACTATGATGCCATATGACCTTATCTACATAAAGTTTAGGTTTTCCAAAACATAATGTTTCACTAAGTTTATGCCAGACTTTTTTTAAATACAAGAAAGAAAACATTATGGATGTCCATGCACCCTCCAGGCCATGCTTCTGTCCTTACCATAGTCTCTACTGTTCTGAATTTGCTGTTTATCATTTCATTTTATTTTTTCATGTTTTTAAACTTTATGTAGATAAGGTCATATGGAATGTGTATCCTATGTATGTATTTTTCAAGTTGCCTTTTTGCTTAGCTGCACTCTTGAGATTTTTCCTTGCTGATACATGCAGCTCCAGTTCATGTATTTTTAAGGCTATATAGACTTCTGTTGCATGAATATACTGTAACTTATTTATTCATCCTTCTGTTGGTGAGGATTTGGGTTGCTTCCAATAATTTACTATTAAAAACAATGTTGCAAATAATATCCTTGTGTCTTTATGTTAAGAATTTCTCTAGGGAACAATTTAGGAGTTGAATTGCTGGGTCATTTTCATCTTACTGTATGGTAATATGTTCTCCAAAGTGATATGCCAGTTTGTGCTTCACTCAATTTTGTCAGACATTTGTAGTTTTTTCAGTGATTTACCATGAATGGTCTGTCATTGTCATTTTTAATTTGTATTTTCTAGAGAGATGGAACATTTCCTTGTATGACTTCTCTGTTGTATATAATTTTTTTAAAAAAAATTATTTATTTCAATAACTTTAGGGGGTACAAATAGTGAATGCATTGTATAGTGGTGAAGAAATTTGGGCTTTAAATGTACCCACCACCCCCACCTGTGCACATTATACCCCAGAGCTAATTTCTCATCCCTCCCTTACCACCCTCCTTTTTCTGAGTCTCCGATGTCCATTATACCTTTATATATGCCTTTGCAGATCCTTAGTTTAGCTCCCACTTATAAGTGAGAACATGCAGTGTTTGGTTTTTCATTTCTGTGGTAGTTCACGTAGGATGATATTTTCCAATTTCATTCAAGTGGCTGCAAAAGACATTATTTCATTATTTTTATGACTGAGTAATATTCCATTCCATGGTGTGTGTGTGTGTGTGTGTGTGTGTGTGTGTGTGTGTGTGGTGTGGGTACACCACATTTTCATTATCTGCTGATCAGTTGATGGGCATTTAGGATAATTCTACCTCTTTGCAACTGTGAATTGTGCTGCAGTAAACATATGAGTGCAGGTGTCTTTTTTGTTCTTTTTTGTATATTGACTTCTGTTCCTTTGGGTAGATACCTAGTGGTGGGATTGCTGAATCAAGTGGTAGATCTACTTTAATTTTCTGAGAAATCTGCATACTGATTTCCATGGAGGTTTACATTCTGCGAGATCATGTCATTTGCCCACTTTTTAGTGGGGTCATTTGTTTTTTCTTGCTGATTTGTTTGAGTTCTTTGTAGATTCTGGATATTAGTCCTTTGTCAGATGTATAGCTTGCAGATATCTTCTCCCATTCTGTAGGTTGCCTATTTACTCTGTTGATTATTTATTTTGCTGTGTGGAAATTTTTTAGTTTGATTAAGTCTCACTTATTTGTCTTTGTTTTTGTTATATTTGCTTTTGGGGTTTTAGTCATACCCCCCCCCCCCCAGGGAAGTGTCCAGAAGATTTTTTTCTGGATTTTCATCTAGGATTTTTATGGTTTGGGGTCTGACATTTGAATCTTTAATCCATCTTGAGTTAATTTTTTTGTATATTGGGAGAGATAGGGATTACGTTTCATTTTTCTATATGTAACTATCCAATTTTCCCAGCACCATTTAGTTAATAGGATGTCCTTTCCCCAGTGTATGTTTTTGTTTGCTTTGTTGAAGATCAGTTGGTCGTAGGTACTCGGGTTTATTTTTGGATTATTTGTCATGTTCCAGTGGTCCATGTGTCTGTTCTTGTACCAGTGCCATGCTGTTTTGGTTACTATAGCCTTGTAGTATAATTTGAAGTCAGGTAATGTGATGCCTCTAGCTTTGTTCTTTTTGCTTAGGATTGTTTTGGCTATTCTGGCTCTTTTGTGGTTCCATTATAAGACTTCGAATTGTTGTTTCTAATTCTGTAAAGAATGACATTAGTAGTTTGATAGGGATTGCATTGAATCTGTAGATTACTTTGGGAAATATGGTCATTTAAACAATGTTGATTCTACAATCCATGAACATATAATGGTTTTTTCATTTGTTTGTGTTCTCTACAATTTCTTTCATCAGTATTTCATAGTTCTCCTTGTAGTGATCTTTTACCTCTTTGGTTAAATATATTTCTAGGTATTTTAGCTTTTTGACTGCTATTATAAATGGAATTTAGTTATCAATTGGTTTCTCAGCTTGGTCACTATTGGTGTATAGCAGTGCTACTGATTTGTATATGTTGATTTTATATCCTGAGACTTTACTGAATTCATCTAGCAAGGCCAGGAGTCTTTTAGAGGAGTCTAGGATTCCCTAGGTATAAAATTACATTATATAATTGGCATACAGAGACAGTTTGATTTCTTCTTTACCAACTTGGATATCCTTTATTTATTTCTCTCGCCTGATTGTTTTGGCTAGAACTTGTAGTACTATGTTGAATAGACATGGGGAAAGTGATCATACATACCTTGTCCTGGTTCTGAGGGGGAATGTGTTCAACTTTTCTCCGTTCAGGATGACACTGGCTGTGTGTTTGTTGTATATGGCTTTTACTATTTTGAGGAATGTTCCTTCTATGCCTATTTTGCTGAGAGTTTTTATTATTAAGCGATGCTGGATTTTATCAAATGCTTTTTCTGCATCTATTGACTTGGTCATATGCTTTTTATTTTTTATTTAAGTAGTGGATCATGTTTATTGACTTGCATATGTTGAACCATCCTTGCATCCCTGGGATAAAACCCGCTTGATCGTGATTGATTATTTTGTTTTATGTGCTGTTGAATTTGGTTTGCTTGTATTTTGTTGAGGGTTTTTGTGTCTTTGTTCTTTAGGGATATTTGTCTGTAGTTTTCTTTTTTTGTCATGTCTTTTCCTGGCTTTGCTATTATGGTGATACTAGCTTCGTAGAATGAGTTAGGGAGAATTCTCTCATTTTCAATTTTGTGGAATAACTTCAGTAAAATTGGTACCAGTTCTTTGAAAGTCTGGTAGAATTTTGTGGTAAGTCTATCAGGTCCTGGACTTTTTTGTTGTTGGGAGACATTTAATTATTGATTCAGTCTTGCTACTTGATATTGGTCTGTTTAGGTTCTCTATTTCTTCCTGATTCAAGGTTGGGGGGGTTGTGTGTTTCCAAGAATTTATATATTTCCTCTAGATTTTCTAGTTTGTTTGCATAGAGGTATTCATCATAATCTTGGATGATGTTGCATTTCTGTGGTATCAGTTGTAATGTCTCTGTTTTCATTTTTGGTATATCGTTTTTCTTGTGGATTATGTGTTTTTCCTATTGATTTGTAGGAGTTCTTTATTTTCTTATTTTGGTTATTCCATTGTCATTTATGTATTGCTCATAGTCAGAGGCTTGTCTTTTCACTTTATTTTTTGTGTCCTTTTTAGTATCAAGGGTTTAAATTATAGGACAGTGAGGTTCATCAGCCTGCTGTATGATAGATTTTTTGGTACATATCCATCTATTTCTTTAATAATTCTCTCCATTGAAACATAAAGATATTCCATATTTTCTTCTAAAAGTATTAAAGTTTTGCTTTTCACATTTAATCTTTAATCCACCTAGAATTTGTTTCTGACAAATTGAGGTAGGGCTCTAACTTAGTTTTTTGCTCTGTAGTGACTCTGGTATCTGACCACTATTGATTGACGAGTGCTTCAGCCACTGGAATGACTCCACCTGCTCTGTGGTAGACCAAGTATCCTGTGGCTGAAAGGAACTGGCCTTCCCATGGGTGCCAACCAACCACAAAGCAACCTCTAAACAGCTGAGGCTGCTGCTTTCTGTAGGTCTATGAGGTCCAGGGCCATGCCCTAACCTAGCCATCTGGGTGTGGCAGAAGCAGGAGCACTTCTAGTCCAGATCCTCCCTCCTGACAACCTGCAACAGGAAGGAGATCCCTGCTCTGATGCTGCCAGGTGCCCTGCCTTATATATCTCCCATTTCCCTTTTCATGGGCCTTTCACAGAACTGTCATCTCTATGTGGCCCCCTTTTGCCATATGGAGGTGCAGAACCAGGGCTCCTGATGTCTGCCATTTCTTTAGGGGCCTTTGCTGGGAGTAGAGCTTTGCTCTCTTCCTCCCTGCTCGGCCTCCCTTCTGCATCTACTGTGGTTCAGGCACCTGTGCTGCAGATAGAATGAAGAAAGGCCTCTCTTGTGTAGCCTCTGATGTGCCAGGCTTCAGTCTTTGTGTATTTTTCATACTGTATGTTCTTTTAATGGTTCATTCAGCCATTTGGCAAATATCTGACTGTATACTATAAGTGGGACATGTGGTTAGGTACTCAGAAAAAGATCCTGCGAGTAAAATAGGATCTTTACTTTAAGGACTAGAGATAATAATAACTAGGTAACATTTTTTGAGTGCCTGACATGTGCCAGGCTTTAAGCTAACTGTCTTTTGAAAAATAAAAAACGGCTTTATTGAGAAATTATTCTCATGCTAAAAAAATTCATCCTTTTAAAGTATAAAGTTCAATGGTTTTTGGTATATTTACAGAGTTGCACAGTCATCACTACCATCTTCACTTCAGAACCTTGTAATCACCCCCAAAAGAATGCCCTACCTGCCCAGGTGCAGTGGCTTATGCCTGTGATTCCAGCACTTTGGGAGGCCAAGGCAGGAAGATTGCTTGAACCTAGGAGTTCATGACCAGCCTGAGCAACATAGTGAGACCTGAACTCTACAAAAAATCAAAATATTGCCAGGCATGGTGGTACATGCCTGTAGTCTCAGCTACTCAGGAGGCTAAAGCAGAAGAATCGCCTGAACCCAGGAAAAGGCCGTGGTGACCCATGATCATGCCACTGCACTTTAACCTGGGTTACAGAGTGAAACCCTGACTCAAGAAAAAAAAAAATGCTCTACCCATTAGCAGTTTTCTCCATTTCTGCTTACCCACCCACAATATCCTTGCCAGGTATTACCTGTCTTTTTTATTATAGCTATATAGTGGGTTTGAAGTGATATCTCATTGTGGCTGAGTGTTTTTTATGCTTTCTCTTATTTAATCCTCAGAAGTAATCCTATGAGGTAGATATTATTACTATTTCCACTTTAGATGAGGCTCAGAGAGTAAGAAGGTGACTTTGGAAAACCCTAGTATCAACATGTCAGAGCTGGGATTTGAATTCAGATCTACCTGACTCCAAAAATTTTAGTTCTTTCTGGCTGGATCATCAAGGAGGTTCTGCATTGGTGGTTTCTTTCAGCTGGGCCTTAAAGAATAAGATTGTTACACCCTCTCCAGCAACAATCTTATTCTTTAAGGCCCAGCTGAAAGAAACCACCAATGCAGAACCTCCTTGATGATCCAGCCAGAAAGAACTAAAATTTTTGGTGTGACGAAAAGGGAACACTTCTACACTGTTGGTGGGAGTGTAAACTAGTACAACCTCAGTGGAAAACAGTATGGCGATTTCTAAAAGCCCTAAATATCAACCTCCCATATGACCCTGCAATCCCCCTACTGGGAATATACCCTGAAGAACTCAAATCGCTCTATAAAAAAGACACCTGCACACGTATGTTTATCGCAGCATT
>CAUYQG010052788.1:0-30966 GCA_963574415.1 Tarsius wallacei
TGCAACCATTCAACACAAGAGACTCAGAGAACCCCAGAAAGTCAACAAATGAGAAGAACAACTCCTAGATACATAGTAATTTGCTTAAACTAGTAGGTATAAAAGAAAAAATCATAAAGACAACAAGAGAGAAAGGTCAGAAAGGTCAGACTACCTACTGGGAAAGACCAATTTGAATAGTAGCAGACTTATCTACAGAAACACTTCAGACTAGGAGAGCTTGGAGCTCAATCTTCAGAGTTCTCAAAGGCAAACAATATTTCAACCAAGAATTACCTACACAGTCAAGCTAAGTTTCTTCAGTGATAGAGAATTAAAATCCTTCCCAGACATTCAAACCCTAAGAGTTTACACTGCCTTCAGTACAGCTCTGAAAGAAACACTTAAGAAAGTATTAAACACAGAAAAAGGACAAAAAAAGAATGACAATGCCCTTCCCAAAATGCAGGGAAAAGATTGAAAACACACATAAATCAACTCAAAAATCAAAATAAAGACAACAAACAAATAAACAAACAGCAGCAGCAACAACAAACTCTATAAGAACCTCATGACAAGGATAAACTCTCACATTAGCCTGAATGTGAATGGACTAAATGTACCACTGAAAAGACATAGAATGGCAAATTGGATAAAATATGATGCAACAATATATTGTCTCCAAGAGATTCATCTCACCAGAAAGGACACTCACAGACTCAAAGTAAGAGAATGGAAAACAAATTGTCAGGTGAATGGAACACACACAAAAATCAGGAGTTGTGATCTTAATATCACACAAAAAAACCCTTTAAGCTATCAAAAATTTAAAAAGGTAAGAAAGGTCACTACATAATGATAAAAGGTTCAATCCATCAATAAGAAATATCCATGCTAAACATATATGCACACAACGTAAGAGCACCAACTTTCATAAAGTAGTTTTTAGGTAAACTAAAAAAAAGTTATTGATTCTAATACTATCAGACTGGGAACTCAAATACCCGACTCACAACCCTAGATAGATCATCAAGACAAAAAATAAAAAAGGAGATCTGGAACCTCAACATGATGCTTAACAAAATGGACTTAACTGAACCTACAGAACACATCAACCAACAACCATGGAATAAACATTCTGTTCATCACTATATGGAATGTACTCAAGATCGACCACATCCTCAGTCATAAATCAAGCATAAACAAATTTCATAACATTAAAATACTTCCATGCACCTTCTCAGACCACAGTGGAACAAAAATAAATATCAACACCAACAAAGTTCCCCCAAAACCCACAAAGACATAGACACTAAACAGCATAATGCTGAACAACTCCTGGATCAACATGGAACTTGGATGGACTTAGAGTCTATAATACTGAATGATCTATCACAGAAACAAAGAACTGAGTACCACATGTTCTCACTCATAAGTGGACCTTGAATAATTATCATAACACTATAAGAAAGGGATTGACAATAGTGGGAAACTGCCAGGAGAGGGGGGTACACATTATTCACAAGGGTACCTGCATAAGGAAAATTTGTATACCTAACACTGAATTGTACCCCACATCTTCAAAATTAAAAATTTTTTTAAAAGAAATTAAAAATAATTTGCTTGAATGCAAGCCATTAATAATCAAGTGAGAATCTAACTCTGGCATACTAATGAAACTGCTCTTGCTAATATCATCAACAATCATCAATTGTCTTGACAATCATCTGATGTCAAGTCCAGGAGAAATTTTCATTTATATCCTTCTTGACCTCTGAGCAACATCCTTTGGTTCTCTTTGGACTAAACTCTCTCTTCTCATTTTCTACTTTTCTCCCTGACTACTTCTTCAGTCTGCAAATGACACCTTTCTCTTCATCTGATCTTAAAATGATTGATTTCCTACACTAGGTTCTCTACTTTTTTATTCTTTACCCTCTCCCTGTAAGAATGCCTATAAATTCCACTCCTTATTTGTGATTACTTTTTTATTTGTTAATAATTCTCAAATCTGTATTTCTAGTCCAGATCCAATTTGCTGTCCAGCTGCCCTCTGAGTCTACATTTACTGATCCTACAGGCAACTTAAATTCAACATGTCAAAAATCTAGCCCATCTCATCTTCTCCTCCTTTCTTTCTTTCTTTACTCCCACCCAAGCCTGTTCTTTCTCCTATATTTTATTGATATTGTCTTAGTCCATTAATGCTACTATAACAAAATACAATAGACTGGATAATTTACAAAGAACAGAAATGTATTGGTTCACAGTTCTGGAGGCTGAGAAGTCTAATATCAAGGCAATGGCATCTGCGAGGGCCTTCTTACTGCATCAACATGTGCAGAAGGGCAAAAAGACAAAAAAGAACCAAGCTTGCACTTTTATAAAGGCATTAATCCCACTCATGGCCTAATTACCTTTCAAAGATCCCACCTCTTAATACGGTTACAATGGCAATTAAATTTCTACGTGAGTTTTGGAAGAGACAAACATTCAATCATAGCCTATATCTTGCACTATACCACCACCCCCCAGCCCTCACACCAGAAGTCTTGAAGTCATTCTAAACTCCTCTTTTGTTGTCATCTTTCATAAAACTAGTCACCAACTAAGTATTTACCAATTTCTCTCTTCCTCTCCATCCTTTCCAACACTCACATTAATTTGTTTCTTATTTGAAATAGTCTCCAGAGTGGTCTCTCTGCCTTTGTATTCTTCCACCTTCAAACAGTCTGCCACATCTGCTGGGAGGAAAAAAAGAGCATCCTAAAATGCAAATATAAGTACATCAGTCCCTTCTTAAGACAATCTCTTCAGCCATCATCCATTCCCATTCTACTGCTTCTGAGATGAAGTGTAAACTCCCAAGCTTGGCACAGGTGACCCCTGCCTCTCCCCAGCATCATCTCCCACAGCACCCCAGCCCTGTGTTCCAGCTATGCTAACTTACAGTTCCCTCCACTGTGGGTCAGGGCACCAGGGGTACCCTTTCTCTCCTCCCTTCCTAGCTGACACTACGTGTTCCCCAAACAACTCAGGTATTGCCTCCAGAAGACTTTCTCTGTCTTGATCTTCTTCCAGGCTAAATTAGATATTCATCTTCTGCCCCAATATTCCACTCTATGTGAGACTATTCAGAGATTTTCAACTCCAGCTGCATGTTAAAATTCACCTGGCACCTGAATGCCCAGAACCCAACTGTAGTGATTCTGATTTAATTGCCCTAGGAATCAATACAGTTCTTGTGGGCATTGGGCTTGGTGCTTTCCAAACTGTAATGTAAGGGTCAATCACCTGGGGATCTTTCAAAAATGTAAATTCTGATTTAGCAGGTCTGGCTAGGGTCTGAGATTATTCATTATTAATAAGCTCCAAGGTGATATCAATGCCTGAATACCGAGAAGCTAGACAAACCCTGACAGTGGCTGGCCCTCCATAGACGATAAAGCTGTTAGTGACCATAACAACTACAAAAAGATTCCTCCTGTCAAGGAAAACAGATGTTGTTAAAATATTTGACATAGCCTGGTTCCAGAAAAATGTATGAGTATCTATGATAACTGTAAAACCATGGATCATGGAAGCTATTGTCACCTAAAAATATAAAACCCAGGGAGAGAAAGTGACTTTCCCAGAAAAACACAGAGTAAATAGCAGAACAGAAATCTTACTAAGCCTCAGCTTCCTTGTCTATAAACCCAGGACACTTGACTTCTCAGTCTGTACACTGTTCAGTGTATTCCATGTCCAGGAAAGATGTTGAAGACCACAAAACTAGGAAAGTAGCAAGAGGGAACACACTCAAGATTAGCATCTCCTTCAAAAGGCATACCAACCAAAAGTTGCTGGCAAGGACAATGAGGAAACAGGTCACTTCAGTCCAAGTTTGATGAGATGTGTGTTGGGTCTCTGAATGAACTTAACCTTGCCCAAGGATGATAAATGACACTGGAAAATGTGCATTGTAGAATTCTGAACTGTTCTGATGTCTTTAAGAACCTTGACAGCAGCAGGGATAAAGATATCATTTTAATACTCCCAGCATCTAGTGCAGTGCTTTACACATAGAATTAACTCACTGGGTATTTGTGAATAAAACCCAACCAGAGAAGGCCCTGGCTTTCTTTACGTTGCATAACACTTCATCTGTCTGTGTATCTGCCAGCCTCCTTCATAAAGGATGAGATAATGCCAGCCAGCTGTTGGACCATTCTATGTAGTGATTTCCTCAAGTTTCTGGGTGGGGACTAGACCTAGTAGATGTGTGATATGGTGCATGATTCCAAGGGCCTTCCCACATGTGCATCTAAGACATGAGTGTTGTAGGCATAAACACAGTAGTGTTTGTTCTCACTTGCAGAAACAGACACAAGTCAAGGATTTTTATTAAGTTGTGAGGGAAGGAAGGAGGGAGGGATTAGAGGAGTGACATCATTTGTTCTCCAACCAGCAAAATTGTTTGCCAAAAACATGAGAATGACAGAAGGATAAGTAATATTGCCTAAAGGTCAAGAACATGGACTTTGGTATCTGCCAAATCTAAGTTTGTGTGTAATCTCTACCATTTATCCATCTATTTGGGCAAGTTATTAATATTTAATCCTACTAAGCCTCAACTTCCTCATCTATAAAATGGAGAAAATCCTATAAGGATTGCCATAAGGACTAAATAAGATAACTGTGTAAAGCATTTAGCACAGTGTCTAGGGCACTGCAGATGTTAAATAATAATAGCTCAGCAACAGCACTGCAATGAACAGAATGTTTGTGTTCTAATATTTATGCTTATGTTCTCCCCAAATTCATATTCATTACCCAAGGTGATAGTATTAAGAGATGGGGCTTTTTGAAGGTGATTAGGCTATTAGGGTGACTCCCTCATGAATGGGATTAGCACCTTTATAAAAAGCGCACCAGAGAGATCCTAATCTCTTCCACCATGTGAAGAAATAGCAAGAAGGAGTCATCTATAAACCAGGAACTGAGATTCCTTTGGACATCAAATCTGCTGATGTCTTGATCTTGGACTTTCCAGCCTCCGGAACTGTGAAAATAAATTTCTGTTGTTTATAAGCCACCTCATTTATGGTATTTTGAGAAAACTTTCCATACCAGTTTTGGTTGCATGACTAATTCTAGAAATGAGAATTGTGGCTACCACTTGTATTTCATATTTTTTTCCTTGCTAGAGTATTCAAAGACTGAAAAAGTATCTTTTCATTCTTGTTTTTCTTTTAACTTTTTCGAAATGAGATTTATTATTTTATTCTAATTATATTAATCATGTTTTGTTTTTCCTCCACCACTGTAAATGAAGTGGGTAGATAACAGATTTACTGAATAGATGAGAGGGCAAACTTTTGCCTTATCAAGTCAATGCCAATTGATTCGGGGTGGCTACCTGGACTATTGCGTTAAGAGGGATTTTGAAGCTAAATACAAGCTTAGAGGAAAAAATAGCTACAATAAATTAGCAGTATCTTCAACAGGTTTTTAATACCTCATTTTATTCCATAAATAATAGAATGGTGAATAATAACACGTAGTAGGATCACAATGAAACCAAAAAAGGAATGGACAGTAATGATAGATGGTAGGTAAAGGCTGATGAGCACTCTTGCACTAACACTGACATGTATTTTCATAGAGTCACTAGGTGTCTCTGTCAATTGCCCTCCACATCCACTCATCACACTTCTCCACTCCGCTCCCTGCCTAGAGGCTACCTTGTGCGCAGTGTATCAGCATGGCTTATGTGCCTTCTGTGCCTAATTGGGTTTGACCATTAGAGGGCGCGTACAGAATATATGAGTGAGGAAGCAGTGAGAGCAAAGTCAGTGTTTACGTGGATTTCTTCCTGCAGGGTAGCCTCAGGCTGACTATGTCCCTTAATTTAAAATTATTTAATCATCTCAATATGGTTGATTCTATGTGATTCTCTTTTCTTTCTGGTTTCGAAACTCATCCCCTCTTCCCATTCCATTGGAAGTAAAGGTAATAATAGCTCCACGCTGCAAGTCCTGAGGTATTGCACTGTTCCTAGTGGTTCTCTTCACCAACACTTTTATAAGTAGTGCCTTTACAAATGAGGGTCATCAAACTTATACTATTTTGAAAGCATCACTCATTTCCTATCAGAACCCCAAGTGATATACTGTGCCTTTGAGTTGCCTCTGTGTTGGAAGTGAACATCCACATACATGCATATTTTTAGAACATGCTGGGTCAAATATCTTTGTACACATAGAAAGAAAGGTATGTGCATGGCAGCAAGGGATGAAATGAGATGAAAATATAGATGTCCACCATGCCCACTTCCTCCTCTGCCTTAAACTGCCCACCCATGATCTGGACCTTTCTTTGTGATAGAGTGTCAACTAATTGAGCAGAGGTAGGTCCCACCATTAACAATCTCTAGTTTGACCTGGTGGGACTGTTCTGTTTCTCATGTGGGAAATTTAAGCTCAAAAATTTGTCACCTGAATGCCAGTGAGACACAGAGGTGCAGACATGCAGAAGGAGGCTAAGTCAGGTTAACAGCAAAAAGCTAGAGTCAGGAGAACAATGTGTTCCTGCCCTTCCTGTCACCCATCTTTCCCATCAAGCCTGCCCTTTCAGGAGCCAAGTCATACATTTGGGGAAATAAATGCATCTCTGGCCCTTATGCAAGACAAAACAAAACTAATACACCCCTGTTTACCATACAGTCCATGATATAAGAACACACATTATGATTAGCAGTACAGATGGAATCAGGAAAGAAGTGAGCCTGCAAATGTGACCTCTACCCTCAATGTAAAGGTGCTTGTCCTTGAGTATCTCATCCAGTGATCTTATGAATCACGTACTAGGCAATTATACCTGAAAATCCCCATCTAGACTAAGGTGAGCCCACTTCTTGGTAGAATGGAGACTACTCAGAACCATTAAACTTCTTCCAGTGTCCAACATCCACAGATAAGGCTTCCATAGGCAGCACAGGCGAGGAAAAAAAAAACTACAGCTCTGACTCACTCCTATACAAAAGATGATAAAACATTCAAAGAGAAAAGGCAATGCAGGGTATCTCTGACAAGGCTGGTTGTGACTGAGCAATCAAAATACTATTTAGGGGAACAAAAGGAGAAGGAATTAGGGCTGCAGACCTCTGCCCCTTAAGCTAAAAGGACAGTAAAGTTCACCCCAATTCCATTTCAGTAAGAGTCTTTTTAAGCGCCTCCAACTCTTCAATTCTCTGTCTTCAATAGCCTTTTCATCTCTCAAGGTCCAGATCAAATGCCTTCTCTTCTATGGAGGCTTCTCACTCCCAGTCAAAATTAACTGTTCCTTTCTCTGCACTCTTAGAGCATGCTAACCCTTTCTTTAGTACTCTGCACTTTGTAAGATATGTACACATCTGCCTCCTCCAAATGGTTTGTGAGCTTACTAATGGTAGGGATATATCTCAGTGATTCCTGAATAAAAACAGGCCCTGGATCACAGTAGAAAATATTAAATGTTCACTGGATTTGATAATGACAGACTTTTGCTATCA
Source organism: Tarsius wallacei (assembly GCA_963574415.1). NCBI lineage: Eukaryota > Metazoa > Chordata > Mammalia > Primates > Tarsiidae > Tarsius > Tarsius wallacei. Next base: position 7,514 of record CAUYQG010052788.1, read on the forward strand.
AAAGAAAATTGGACAGCCTTCCTTACCCTACCCCAGGTATGTCATTGGTGGCAAAATAAAAACGTTGGTAATACATGTAGAGGTAACTTTCACCCTGTCTTAGCCTGGGCCCCCTCAAAAAGTGGAGCCTAAAACAAGGGCTGTGTTAATCGGGGGTGGGTGCTAGAAAGAATGAAATTGAAAAAGAGAGACGAAATAAGGTGTGTTCAAGCTAGCTCCCTCCTAGGCAACAGAGGTTCCCTCTTACTGGGGACACTCTGAAGAGCCATGCAGAAAGTACTTCAGAATTGTCTCCCCAAGAAAGGACACCCTATTCAACAAATGGTGCTGGAAAAATTGGATAGATACACACAGAAAAATGAAACTTGATTCCTATCTCTCCTCATACACAAAACTTAACTCAATATGGATTAAAGACTTAAAATTCAAACATGAAATTAGAAAAATCCTAGAGGAAAATATAGGAAAAACTCACCTGAACATTGGCCTAGGCAAATAATTTACATTTAAAATGCAAAAGCAAATGCAAAAAAATAAAAATAAATAAGTAGAACTTAAGCTAAAAAGCTTCAACACAGCAAAAGAAATAATCAACAGAGTAAATATGCATCCTACAAAATGAGAGAAGATATTTGCAAACTATACATCTGACAAAGGACTCATATCCAGAATCTACAAAGAACCCCGACAAATCAGCAAAAAAAAAGTAAATAACCCCATTAAAAAGTGGGCCAATGACACAGACAGCTCTCAAAAGAAGATATAAATGGCCAAGAAAAAATATGAAAAAAATTCAACATAACTAATTATCAGGGATGGTAAATTAAAAACAAATTAAACTAAATTAAGACCACAATGAGATACCACCTTACCCCAGACAGAATGGCCATTATTTTTAAAAACCAAAAAACAACAGATGCTGTTACCAATAAGTGAAAAGGGAACACTGTTGGTGGGAGTGAAAATTAGTACAATCTCTATGGAAATCGGTATGGAGATTTCTCAAAGAACTAAAAGTAGATCTACCATTCGATCCAGCAATCCCACTACTGGGTACCTACCCAAAGGAAGACAGGTTATTATACAAAAAAGATACATGCACTCATGTATTCACCGCAGCATAATCCACAATTGCAAAGATGTGGAATCATTCTAAATGCCATCAACTGATCAGTGAGAAAATAATGTCATTTGCAGCAACTTGGATGAAATTGGAGAACATCATCCTAAGTGAAGTAACGCAGGAACAGAAAACCAAACACCACATGTTCTCACTTATAAGTGGGAGCTAAACAAAGGATCAGCAAAGGCACATAGAAAGGTGTAATGAACCTTGGAGACTCAGAAGAGGGAGGGTGGGAAGGAGAGGAGAAATGAAAAAATCACTTATCAAGGACAGTGCACACAAGTGGGGATGGTGGGTACACTTAAAACCCAGACTTCTTTGCCACTATACAATGTATCCATGTAACCATAAACTATGTGTATACCCTAAAGCTACTGAAATAAAAAGAAAGAAATTAAAAGAAGCAGAAGGAGAAGGAAACGGAGAGGGCGAGGGAGAGGGAGAAAGAGGAGAAGGAGAAGAATAATTGTTCCCCCAAGGAAAAGAAGCCGTGAGGGTGTATTCATATGCTTCCATTGCCCATTGGTCAAGGATTTCCTATAAGATCTTAACTTTCTCACACTTTTAAGTGTGCAGTTATGAACAACTGAGCACATTTCTGCAGGTAACCTAGGTGATGGTTACAGATACCTGAGGACAGAAAACAAGTGATAAAAGATGCAGTTGAGGTGAGGTAGGGTCAGGTTACACTTGAGCACAACTGGTTGTCACAGCAAAAACTAGCATTGAAAGGTGGACAAAGAGTGTGAGGGGGACAGAAAAAGTGTCTGATACAGACATTCTGTGATAACTTTTGTCATTCCATCGTGATTTTTGTACACCTTAGAGAATAAATCCTACTAATCCTAGAATTGATTACTAATTGTTAAATTATTAGCAAAAAAGAAATGGTTGGGTGATATACCTAGAATTTCCCCAAGCCTCATCAGGCTATGAGAACAAAATCATGATAAAAACCCAAATTTCAATGGTTCTAACCCTCTGGCCCTCTAGCTTCCTGCAACTTTCTCCTTTCTCCCAGTGATACCCCCATGTCTCCAGAGGCTGCCTCATGCACACGTGAAAATTAACACCGGACAGTGGTCACCATGTGGCACCCACCATGTTCTCGCTTTCCCATCCCAGGCCCTCTCCTTGTAGATCCTGCTCCTCCCTGCTGTCTTTGCTACCCATGCCCACCACAAGACCACAGCAAGTATTACCTTCCTTGCTGCCAAAGTGATCAAGCCCTCCAGTTGTCAAAATGACACATTTCTGTGCCGGGGTCACACTGTGGTTCATACAGAGTGGGAAGCACTTCTCTCCCCCAGGTGACCCTGAGCCAGGAAAGTACACACCCTGCTGCTTCACAGTGGCTCGGTTACTGAAGACAGCACCTTCAGTTTCAGCCCTAGTCCAAGAAACTGGCCATCTCTCTCCTTTGTCTCACCCTCACCTCCACCTCCAGCAACGCAGCTCACATAAAATGGTTTCCTGCCCCTCTCAGCCAAAAATATATACCCTCACACAAATAAACTCAAAAATGCCAGCTGCCGATAGCTCATCCCAGCAGTGCACTGGACATGCCCAGGCAGGTCCAAAGTCCAGCAGTGCCCACAGCCATAGCAGAGGCAGTATTCTCACTACCAGGGCAACTATCTGAGAGCTTCTGCATGCCAGTCATTATGTGCACTGTGGCTTAGAATCCCTAGGATGCAAACAGTTTGGCAGCAAAAACTCCCAAGGTTTTTTGTTTTGTTTTTTTCCCTACCACGACACAGTAAAATCACACCAGATGTCCTGAGAAGCATTTTATCCTAGCATTCTCTCACATGGCTTCACATTAAAAAGAAAAGGGGTTTCAGAGATAACAAAGGTACCTAACCTCCAAGACCCAAGTAGTAGGAGTAACTCTAGGGCACAAGAAGTTTCACTGGATATGTTTTTAAGTGGCAAAGTTTCCCAAAAGGAAACTCAATGGACATGCAACATCAGTCCTTAATTGTGGCTATGAAAAAATATATATGTTCACGGTGGCATGCTACAGCTTGGTCCAGCTCTTTGAAGAACAATAGCTGATAAAAGCCAAGAACAAGAGAAAATAGCGATAAAATAATGTGGCATGTTGACAGCTGAGATCTAGAGTGACATCTGTGGGTGGTGCTGTGGTTCCGGGATTAGATTGTTCTCACTTCAAAAGAGCCATCCATGAACTCTGTCAATCAGCATTCAGTCATACATGCATAAAACATTTTTCCCCACATTATACTCAAAAAAAAAAATCCTTAAAGATGATGCTAAGGAAGCACTGTATAGGTCATGTATGTTCTAATGAAAGGCAGCATTTTTCTCCTTGACTAACTTACAGACTGAGCTTGAATTTTTATCCAACATTTGTCGTGCCTCACTTTTACAAAAGGAATTGAATTTATTATTCTCCTTGGACTTCAAATAAAAAAGTAACATCAAAGTCTAACAGAAAATGAAAGCTCAGGTTCAGGCATTATTTTGTTTTCCTCTTTCAAATAAATATTTGCACTTGCTGGAGGAACTTATGCTGATGTGTCTGTAAATTGAATATACTATTTTATGAGAAGGTAAGTAGCCAGGAACAAAGAGATACAAACCAAAGTTCCCCTGTGCTCACTTCCAAGTGACCTCCAGCCCCTGTGCTCACTTCCAAGTGACCTCCAGCCCACTGTACGGATAACATGTTTAGAATGAAGATGATTTGGTCTCCATGGAAGCTCAGTTTGTGGACTCTGCTCTGGCAGATTGACAGCTGTGCCAAATGATGCTGAAATTACATGTAATAGAATTTAGATCATGACTATTGCCCCCTAGGGACTGAAGAGCCCATGAAGTGAGAAAGGCTCTGTTTTGCTATTTTCTAGGTTTCATTCCAAAGTAAAAGACATGAGCTTTTCTTATCATAAACTGACATTTTTTGTTTATTGGGGGAGGTGATGGGTAACAAGGTAGTTTAACTGATTAGAATATTTTATTCACACAGGCCTGGAATAACCACTATCACTCTTTTCTAGACTGAAACCCAACCATGTTCAATAGAGTTCTGGCCATAATTCTTCCCTCAGTATAAAGCTAGGAAGACATGAAATGCTCAGTTTTGCAATGCCATAATAGCAAATTAGCATAGCATTACCCCACATTGGCATTTGGAATTTGATTCTTTACAAGAGTAGTGGGCTGCTGACCTCTTCCAGATAATACTGATTTACTGTATGCATAATTTTTGCTTTGTGTGTTTGTTTTGTGTGTAAAAAGGAGAAGAATTTGATTTGTGGGAGAGAGGAAAGCAATGGGAAGAATGAGGGTGTAAACCCCCAAGGAAGTGGAGCCAGTAAGTAAGGACAGACTTGAACCCAGGCACAATTAAGATGGGCCCCAAGGACTCCCAAAAAACCATAAGGGGCACTCTGAGGAGGAACTGACAGCCTGTTTAGAAGGTAGACGTATCATATCTGGAAAACATGCAATAAAAAACAGTACCATATTTGTATTCAAAAACTGGGAGGGTGGGGACACAGGCTACCCTAAGCACATAGGTTTAAACAACATTCTCTTTGTTGTAGTACATGTGGCAGAGGTCACGCCCTGCCTTTTTTCTTTCAGAGCTAAGTTGATGTGTTTGCTCAATAATTAACACTTCTGCTCAAACTAATTGAATCTCTTTGTAGGAAACAGTTTATGTGGCAACTGGATTTAAAGAGGTAGGAAGGGGACATGGGGAGAAAATAAGTGAGAAAGATATTTTACATTTCATCAAAACTAAAATAGCATTTCATGTTTACCTCCTGCAACATACCATCACTACCACCCCCAAAATAAAGTCTCAGCCATATGGAGACAGACCAGTTTAGACAAAGATGTGTATCTGTCCAAAAAGGCATTTCAAGAACTGTGGTGTGAAGCTCATCCAGAGCCAAGGAAGACTGTCCCTGATGCAGTCTAATCACACCCAACAGTAGTCTGAGGTCCTGCTACTCAAAGTGTATCACATGACCAGTAGCATAAGCATCACCTGTGAGCCTATTGAAAATGCAGATTCCCAGTCCCCACCCAAGACCTAGTATATCTGCCTTTTTTTTTGTTACAAGTTTCCAGGTGATTCCTGTACACATCAAAATTCACACCCAGGTCAGGTACAGTGGCTCACGCCTATAATCCCAATACTTTGAGAAGTCGAGGTGGGAGGATGGCTTGAGCCCAGGAGTTTGAGACCAGCCTGAGCAACATAGTAAGACCTTGTCTCTAAAAAAATTTAAAAAATTAGCTAGGCATGGTGACACATGCCTGTAGTCCCAGCTACTCAAGAGGCTGAGGCAGAAAGATCACTTAAGCCCAGGAGGGTGGGTTGTGGTAAGCTGTGATTGTGCCACTGCACTCCAGCCTGGACAACAGAATGAGACTCTGACACACACACACACACACAGACACACACACACACACAAATCACTCCAAGCTTCACCCTTTAAAGGTATGGGGAGAGGCAGAAAGGAAGAACTTAAAAAAGAGTAATTCTGAAAATAGTGAAGGTGGTATCTCTCCCATTATTCCTTGCTTCTCCCATTAAGAAAGAAGAGTCCCAAAGCACAAAAGAACATATTTTGTGCAGAAAATAAGAACATATACATATATCTGTGTAACTTGACAAAAAGAAACACAGGACAGATAAATCAGAAAACACCGAATCTGGCTACTTATAAGGTAAGAAGGGGAGAGAAGGGGGTAGAAGGAATGTAGGAGATACGGATGCTTCCCTGAGTATACCTTTTAGTCTAGTTTTGACTTATGGAAGCAAGTTAATGTTTTATGTATTCAAAATATAAAATGAAATCAACCATAATGGAAAGAGAAAAGAACCTTAAAACAGAAAGCAAACTAAAATACATTGGCTAATTGTATTTTAAGTGAATACCATAACCACAGTGAGAAAGAAAAAAAAACAAAACAAAGGACTATTCCAACTCCTTTATGAAATATTTATGAACACAGTTATTTGACTGTATACCCCCCATCTTGAACAAGACTGAGGATAGAGAAGCAAACAAATCCTAAACTCTTTTTAATACCTTTGTTTCTAATATAGGTTTTGGAAAAACTCTTCTGAAACTATTTTAAATATGTTATAGAAGCAAACAGATGAGTAAATGTATTGATGTTGTCAGAAGCCAAGGGTCAATGTCTGCTTGAGACACACAGTAACAGATGCAGGGTAAGAGTCATTCCCCTAAGCCTAGCATCAATCATGACTTACTCAGGAACAGAGACAGGCAGAAGGAGTTCCATATAGACACATATAGGAGAAGGTGAGATAAAGACGGAATTGGAGATGGGGCAATGCAGCCACAAGCCAAGAAATGCCTGCAGCCACTACGAGCTGGAAGAGACAAGAAACAACTTCACCCCTAGAACCTCCTGAGGAAGTGTGGATTTGTCCATACCTTGATTTTAGACTTCTGGCTTCCAGAACTGTGAGAGAATACATTTCTGATGTTTCAAGTCACAAAGTGTATGGTAATTTATCAAGCAACCTCAGGAAACCTGCAACATGGACATACTATTATCTTTACTTGCCAGATAAGGAAAGAGAGGCACAAAGAGGTCAAGTAACTTGCCCAAGGTCCAGAACTAGTAAATAATGAAGACAGTATTTAAACCCAGGAAATGTGATTCTAAAGACAGCCCTTACAACCACTATTTCATACTCTTTCATTAATGTAATCCTTAAAAACAATAACTAGATATAGTAGATGTCGTTCCATGTTAAAACATGATTTTGTAGAAAAACAAGTTACAGTATTATATACAGGGATAATTTGGGAAGCAAACATGGACCCTCACTTAAATAAAAGTTTATAGATATTCCAGGTAAAGAATTAAAAGAAATAAATACCTAGCTGTGTTCAAAAAACAAGAAAAGAGAAAAATCCCCAATAACCAAAAAAAAAAGTAGAAACATAAAGCCGAAATGGGAGCCAGATTTGGTGGCACACACACATAGTTCCAGCTACATAGAGATTGAGGTGAGAGTATTGCTTAAGACCAGTAGGTTGAGGCTGTAGTGAGCTATGATTGTGCCTCTGCACTTTAACCTTGGTAAAAGAGCAAAATACTGACTCTAATGTCATATATATATATATATATATATATATATATATACACACATATATATATATTTACATAATATGCTAAAGTGATAAGCTTGTGAGCAACGGCTGGAGTTTCATATCCATGAAAGAGCAAGAAACTTAGTTTTAGAATGCACAAGGAAGGGAGTAGAAATTAAAACCCCTGCATAAAGCCAGGATTCTTGAAGGGCTGTCCCTCAGTATAGTGGATTAGACATACTCTACTGACTAGCTCAGGGAAGGAATAAGAAAACTTATCTCTATGGGAAAAGGACTCTCCATTAGAAATAACAGTACAGGCCTTTCCACACATGCATGTGGGCTCTGGATTTATACATATGGTGTAGGAACCTCCAGCCAATAAATTACTGTAAAAGTGAGCCCCAAATAAGTAAAACCTCTGAGGATTCCAGCAAAAGCAAACACAAAACAGTTTAGAAACAAGTCTTCTAAAATCCAAACAGCATTCTAAGACACATAAACACATACATAAATAAATATATTCTGGCTCAAAATAAGCTCACATTAAAAAATTACAAAACATAGGAGAAAAGAAGTCACCATAAGGAAGGGTCAACAGCCATTGCAAACAGAATTATTTGTATGATCATAACAAACTGAAAGAGACTATTAAATAACTATGTTTCAAAATATAAAATATAAGAACTTGAAACCATAAGGAAAGGACAAGCACTTTACAAAAAAAAAGAGTAGATATCAATTATCAAAAAGATCTTCTAGAAGTGAAAGTGTAAAACTCAATGAACAGTTTAAAGAACAGATTAGAGATAGCTGATGACAGCATAGATGTGAAAAAAATCACTCAAAATGCAGCAACAAGAGATAAAGAGAAAATATTAGAGAGTGGTTAAGAAAGATGAGGCTAAAAATATATCTCATTGACATTTCAGAAGGGGAAAAATTAGAGAATGAGGTAAAAGCAATAATCAAAATACAATGACTGAGAATTTGGGAAAATTGATGAAAGACATGAGTATCAGTCAGGGTCTACACAGAAAACAGACAGCACCTCAAACTGGGTAATTGAAGAAAAGTTTAATAAAGTAACTATTTTAAAAGGTGAAAGCAAGGCAAACGGAAAGTAACAAGGAATGGAGGGGCTAGTAAGAGCAAGGAGTCAGAGGACAGGGGAGGGAGAGGTTACCAGAATTCAGAGAAAGAGCTGAGTACAGAGGGTGCCCAGAACAGGAGCTATGCCATCAGTGGAGGGATGGTAAACTGGTGTGGAGGGAGCCTGGAGAATGTCACCTTAACCTCATGGTCCTTGGGCCTTTGAAGTTTCTGCTGGTACCTCCCATTGTTGAAACTCTGCTGGAAGTCAAAGGACCAGGGAAGATGCAATCTTTATGGGTTCAGGACCTTTGGGTGAAGGGGCAGTAATAGTTCCCCAAAGTAGTCCCACAGCACTTTTTCAGCTTTCCTAAACTCTGTCCACCTTTGTAACTAGTGCCTAGGCATTGTAAATATGCAGTATGCCATCTGCTTTCTGCCAGGACTTTGACACCATTTACTGATAGGTACACGCACTCACAAACACACGTGAGCACACATACACACACACACACACACACACACATGCACACACACATTTGTCATATAAGTAGATAGAAAAAGAGGACAGGGGAGAGAAAAAGAAACTGACTAAAATTAAATCTACCAAAATGCTGCCATTTGGTGATTTGGGGTTTTTTTGTTTTTCTTTACTATATTTTCTAATTCTTCCATAGTGAACATTAAGTATAATGGGACAAAGGATAAATCTTTTAGTAATACCAAGAGTCTGTAGAAATTATGTATTCCTGGCCAGGTAGAGTGGCTCACACCTGTAATCCCAGCCCTTTGGGAGGCTGAGGCAGAAAGATTGCTTGAGCCCAAAATTTTGAGACCAGCCTGGAAAACACAATGAGACTCCTGTCTTTACAAGAGGGAAGGAAAGGGGAGAGGAAGGAAAGGAGGGAGGGAGGGAGGGAGGAGGGGAGGGAGGAATTATGGATTCCTAACCAACTTACTACTTACTTACTAGACTGACATAATCCCTAACCCAGACTTTCTGCTTGATGTCAGACTTAGAGACATAAATCAATGATATACCTGGGGGGTGGGGGGGAGAAGAGGGAAGATTCAAATCAAGTATTGGGCAATAGTTTGTAAATAGTGAATTATCTTGCAGACAGGGTTATATGTATCCTTGCTTAAACTCAGTAAAATACAGTCTCCAAAATAGTGCATTATCAGGCTTGTAAAGTTGGCATCCAGGCCTATAAAAGGCAAAAAGAAGTTTTATGAAACCTACGTTGAACCTTGGGTATTGTGTATATGAGAATAAATTTTGCATTTTAAAAAATGAAATTACATCTCTGACTATCTAAAATACTTCAAGAAAAAAGGAGCTGAGTCTTTACATTGACCAAAATTGAAGCTTATTTATGTTCATAAATGCTTACTAGATTTTTTTAATCTACCCACACAGCTAATCATTGCCTGAAACTCAAATATCCATATGACGAGACTTGAGGTGAAATCAGCCTTTTGATGGATTAGAAGGCGGGTCCTCACTTCATCTCTTGCTTCAGTATGTTGCTACCTGGAATGTGACACATCCTTTCTCAATTACAGCACAATAAACTGACTTGAATTCAGAGGAAAGAGCGCCATCTACTGCAACACCACTCAAATCTAACAGTTCACTGTGCTTTCCCCCAAAGACCTTCCACTTGATTGTTCCAGCTCAGACTAGCTTGTGAGAATTAACAAGATTTCATCTGGGGGTTGGAGGGATGGGAACCTGTGGCCACAGACCAACACTTTATATTAAAAATCCCAAGTCTTTGGTGAGAACTAGTTGTTATTAACATTGTAATGCTATTAGGCAAGGATAGTGATAGATGGAAGTCATTTTACCAGGCAGTCAGATACAGGTGTCAATTTCTTGGGCTTATATGAGAAATGACATCATCTGCCCAATTCTCTGATGAGGGTGCGGGTTATAAAGGCCAGAAGAGACAGCAATAAGTCTTTTAGTCCTTAATGGGAGCTGCCGCTCTCTCATACCTCGACCCACATCCCTGGAGAGATTACCCAAATCCTACTTTCATCCTTTATCTGAGATGGAAACGCATGTCCAGGTGAGGCAGACAAGAGGAGGTACTGCAGCTACACATATTGTGATCTAATATTATGCAAAAAGTAGACTTTTGTACATCTCAAGCAGGGCAAAATAACAGGCTTAAGCTCAGAGACCAGGCAAGCAATGGGACTTGGTGGGTCAGGCAGGATCCCAGAAGATTCCACCAATAATTGACAGAAAGTTTCACAAGAGATCAGCAATCAGTCCCCTGTGAGATGAAATGAAATGCTGATGCAGCTGTCTTTGGACTTTGGCTCAAACCCTGACTGGCATGCAAATGCACATGTTCCTTTTCCAGCTTAAAAAATTCTATGGCAGCTTACATTCACATTAAACTGCGTAATAAACACAGAACCTGGCTCAGAGCAGCATCCAGACCAGGGTCCCCTGCCCTTTCTCACTAGTTCATAAATGCCTACTCCACCACCCAGAAGGCTTGAGGAGTTTCTTGTTCAACAGCTGTGTCCTTGGGTCTGTCGCATTTCCTGACTGTGTTATTCCTCTCACTGGATCCTCTTTATTATAAAACTGAAAACTTGGGGGTTGGAATAAAAACCTCAGTGCCTCCACAAAGGTTAATGTATATATTAAGTAATTATAGGTGCCACATTCCATACCTTCCACCACCTTGTCTTTCATTCTTCCTGCCCAGTGGAGTCACCTCGCCACTCACACTTTAAAACATTCATTTGTTAGTTTTTCAAGCCATCTGTGCTAAATTCTACCATCTGGCTGTCTTCGAGTGTATGACCTAGTAGCTGAGTTTTATGGATTTCCAACAAAGAGTGAAATATTCTCTATTATATGAGAAAAGTTTTGGATTATGAATTGGCATGGTGCTTGTTACCTTTCTTGACACATCTTTGGGTGGTTTACCTAATATTCTACTTTAAAGAGTCTGTCACACATACCCAGTGAATCCCCAGCTTGGCCCAATGCTTCTGGCCCCCTGACCATTTCTACATCGGAACTATTAGACAGAATCACATACACACTTTTGGGGGGTGTGGGAGCATAAAATAAAAAGACTGCAACTTTCCATGAAGTTTTGTGATCCTTCTGTGTGACCAGCAATTTCTTAAACTTTATCTGCCTTCCTAGGTCCTTTGTCTCACCCCCTTCCTCCTTCTGCACAGAGGAGAAAATGGGGACATGAGAAATGAACTCCTTTCACTTCCTGTGCCGCCATCTTCACCTCTTTGCCTCCACTCCTAACCACACCGCTGTACCTGTAAGATGTTCCTCCTCTTACCCAGGGCTAACCAATTCATCTGAACTTCCATCCCATACTTTCACACTTCCTCAGAGACCTGTCTCTGTCACCATCATATCATCATCTCTCCTGCCTGCCCATCTCTAGATTTTTTTCATTCAGGACTTCCACAATTCTTAAATGTTAAAGGAAGAGAAAGAAAGAGAGAAAGGAGGGAGGGAGGGAGGGAGGGAGGGAGGAGAAGGGAAATGGAAAAAAGAAGGCAAGAAAACATCCCCTCTGACTGTCACTCAGTCTCTTTCCTCCCTGCACAAACTACCCATAAAGGTATGATCTCTACTTGTATCTCCATTTCCTCACCAACTTCTCTCTCATTAACGCAATGCAATCTCAGTTCAGCCTCCACCACTTCACTAAAACCTAACTGAAGTGGATTTGTGCCTTTGTATGTGCAGCACATCATACAATGCCTGGCACATGTGAAAGCTCCATAATGTTAAGCAAAGATATAAAACCTCTCGGTTAATCTCCCCTAATTGGTAAGCCAAGTGGGCACTTTTCAATTCTTTCCTTGATTGGATTTTCTCTATCAGCAATGCCTCCCTTTCTGAAATTACCCCCGTTGGTTTCCAAATCCCTTCTGTCTCCTGAAGTTCCCCCTACTTCTGACTACCTTTTATCAGCTTCCTTTTCAAGCTCCTATTCTCCCATGACTTAAATAGGGACTACTTTTAGGCTTCATCTCTTGGCTAGGTACTCTTGCTGGGGACTTCATCAACTCCCATAAGAACAATTACCATCCATATGATCATAAATGTAATACAGTGCAGTGATGACTAACAGTTTACACTTATGCCCCAGAACTCATATCATTTTCCTTCAACAAACCCATAATGAGTTCTTACTACATGCCAGTACTACAGTTCTCCTCACTGGATAGCTCCTTTGAAATTACCCCCAACTATCTAAACTCAGCATCTCCAAAACTTAAATTATCTACACACACACACACACACACACACACACACACACATTATTCCTCTCTCTTTCCTGTTTAAGTAAATGATACCACCTATCCACCAAGTCAGCCAGGTAAGAAATTTATTAACAATCTTAAAATCTCATTTCACCAACCCCTACATCTAGTCACCAAGTCCTATGAATTCTACCTCCTTAATTGTCTAAAATCACTCCCCTCCTCTCCAAGACACTGTCCCTGCCTCAGTTAAAGTCTTCACCCTTTTTCACCTGCATTACTACAAAGCCTCTTAGCTGGCCTCTCCTTTCAAGTTCTAGTCCCCACCATGCTATTCTCAACACTGGACTTTCTAAAACACAGTTTAATAATAGCACTTCTCAGTCTAAAAAAATTCAATACCCCAAGATAAAATCCAAACCCATGAAAATGCCAAGGATCCAGCTTCCACCTACCTATCCAGGATCACCTCTCAGCACCCCAGTCTCCCGTCTACATGTGGTGCCTTTGGTTTCTACCACTTTTTCATGACTCTGTATACTCTGGGACATCTACTCAGAGTCTCTTTACCCTCTTCTTGTCTATCCAAATTTATTCACATTTCCAGACTCAGGTCAACAGTTGTATCCTCTAGAATACTTTCTCTGCCCTTCCCCTCCCATCCCCTGTCTGAATTAATTGCTGCTTTCTTGGGACTCCCTATGCACTCTGTACCTTCCTCTACCCCAGTATTCATCACACTTTCATATGTTCATATACTCTACTTTGGAACCCCCTGAAGCCAGGGATCATTGCTATTCAGTGTCTTTGGTACCTGTCACAGTGTCTGAAACATAGTAGGTAGCCAATAAATATGTGTTGGATAAATGCTTGTAGAATAGAAGAATTAAAGTACAGAGCTTCCCCAGGTCTTATTAGCTATGGACATCAATGAAGTCATATTAACAATATTAACTCAAAGTCTACTGAATCTAGCCCCCATCTTTTTATGTTAAATCTCATTCTTTGCAAATACGCACACACACACACACACACACACACACACACACACACACACACACAGTGGAATGGGTTCAGGAAATTCCTTACACGTGATTCCTTCAGTCTACAGGAACTTCCTGTTCCACCTGACCTCACATAGTCTCCATCAGTAACTGATGACCATGACCCTTTCTGGTACCTCCACTGATGCTGCAAAGCCTTCATGATGCCAGTTTTTCTTTCCAACAATTACCTCATTCTTGACAGAGGAAACTGATCTGCCTGGCTTCTCCCTCCCTCTGCATTAGTGTTCAGCACCCCACCCCATACCCCACCATTGGATATGGCTGATTTTCACCTATACCAGAGACAACTGTCCCTGCCACACCATGCCTCAGATACTCTCTGGCACTGGGAACACAATGGTGAGCAAGATAGACCTGCCATCATGGAAGCAACAGGGCATAGAAGTGAAAGGCCTGGTGCTGGAGCCAGACCATGTTCACACCTGCCTCTGCTACTTTCTAGCAAAGTAACCTTGAGCAAGACATTTCATCTTCTTATGCCTCCATGTCCCCATCTTGAAAATGGTGATAACATAGTCCCTTATTTACAGTGTTGTTATGATGAACAAGTTAAATCATATTAAACACTGATGCCTGGCACATAGCAAGTGCTCTATCAAAGTTAGCTGATATTATTATAGTCTAGTGAGAGAGAAACAATAAAAGCCAACAAATCCACAAAATAATTACTGATTATAATATGTGTAACAGAGAATAACAGGAGCAATAGGAGTGGGTTATTTCGGGCAGAACCAGAGAAGAAGACTCTTCAAGGAGAAAATTTAAGTTGAGACTGGCAGGTTGAAAATAAGCCAGCCACACAAATAGCTGAGAGAAGAAAGGTCTTGGCAGAGAAACAGAAGGGATAGTAAGTGCAGAGTCCCCAAGAGAGAAAGGAACTCAGTGAGCCATAACACTGAAAGAGGGTCAGTGAGTTGAGCAGAATGAACAAGGGGAATAATGGCACCGGAGGAGAGAGGGAAGACCAGATTATGAAGGGCTGGTGGGCTACAGTAGGAAGTTTGATTTCATTCTACTTTAAATGGAAAGCCACTAGAGAATTTCAAACCTGGGAGGGACATTATCTAATCTACATGTTTTAAAATTACTCTGACTAATGGATTGAAGAGTAAGCAAAAGTAGAAACAGGAAGATAATTAGGAGACTATTGTCATTATCCAGGAATGAGATGATGGTGATTGGCACTAGGGGTAGCATGGGGATATAATGAATAAATGGCCTAGAGTGTTATCAAAGAAAAAGTTGCAGAGGTCTCTGCAATGGGGCAGAGCTGGCAGGAGCACTAAAGTTTAAGAGAAGGTGAATTAACTTCTCTTACTATAGCCTGATAGGGAGAGATGTCTTTACTTGTAAATATGATCTTCCGTGTGTGTGTGTGTGTGTGTGTGTGTGTGTGTGTGTGTGTGTGTGTGTCTACAAAACAAAGCAATGATTTACTGAGTGCCCACTATTTACTGTGGTATAGATATGGGGCTGGCAAAAGTGATTTTGTTCCAAGTTGGATGCACAAATACCTTCTTCTTCTCCTGATATGTGTCTCTACTGTTGGGTTGGGTTTTTTGTTTGTTTTGTTTTGTTTCGTTTGAGTCAGGGTCTCACTCTATGACCTAGGCTAGAGTGCAGTGGCACACACTACTATGCTCAGCTAATGTTTTTATTTATTGTAGAGATGGGGGTCTCATCAAGTTTCCCAGACCGGTCTCGAACCCCTGGGCTCAGGCAATCCTTTCACCTCCACCTCCCAAATTACAGGTGTGAGCCACCACACCCGGGCCTTACTGTTATTTTTGAGTCATCAAAATTGTTTTCATAAATCTTCTAAATAATAAGAAAGCAAACAAAATAGACATTAACTTCAACAATCATAGAAGAATTACTTAACATGTTTTAGATAATGTATAAAGCAATAAATTGATATTTTATAGGTTATGTGTGTTTGGGTAGTACTTTGTAAGCCATTTTGTAGTAAATATATACAGTATATTTATAAATATTTTATAGAAATTGGAAATAACTTTTTATTTGAAATGATTACATTGATTTTATAATATTTTTATTTGTAAATATTGATAAACTTATGCATTACTGTTTTTTATGCTACACTCGTAGTCAAGAAAGGTGCCCCAAAGAGCGAAATAAAATTTCCATTGAGAGAGTTTTTAGAAACAGTCTGGCAAAATGGGACCTACCTATAGTCTCCATTTACTTTTTCTTGATTCAGGTTCACATGTAGTACAGATTTTAAAGTCATTGTTTGGTATCCTCTTTTCTCTGCTCCCAATCACCTGAAGTTTTCAATCTCAAAATTGCTCTTGTCACTAAAAAGTAGGTTCCATCTAAGAAAAGTATTACCAAAACATTTCAAGTACAAAAAAACAATCAAATCAAATCAACATGTATTTATCAAATGACTGATACTTAAACTCCCTTCTCTATATATTCAACTTCCAAACTCCATCATTTCATCCCAACTAAAAATAAAGCACATGTGGAATTGTGCCACCTAAAGAAGTACATTGTTTCTTAAATAAAGTAGAAGAGAGCTATGGTCAAAAGAAAATAAAGGAAAATAAAAGAAATCTATCCAAATGTAAGTGCTACTTCTTTGGGACAGCTTTCAAGACAAAAGCTCCAGGGAATTAACATTTGTTGAACATATAAACTTAGGTAATACTAAACTAATGTGAAAGCTAATGACCTTCCTAAGAAGGTCATATTTCTTACCATCTAGAGAATAAATAAATTTAGCAAATGAAAGAAATGATACAATGAAGAAAATAAGCAGAATCAGGACTGAGAGATAGAGCCTATTTTGTGATAATCAAGTCAGTTGTCGTTTGTTCAGTCAATGTATGGAAGAATACTAGCAGATGGGAAGCCAGCCAAGGGACCCAAAGTTAAAAGGTACTTAAAGAATACTCTGAGTTGAACATTATTCAAACAAGTAATTTGGTGGTTTAAAAAAATGTCTGAACGAGGAGCCTCTCAACTCCATTGCTGAGCTAGAAATTCTACACACTGAGTTTAAAAGCATAAAAGTGGGAGTGGAAGCTGCATGTCTCCAAAATGGCAATCCTTCATTTTTCTGTGTAGAAGATGAGCTGTTTCTGGACTGGCTGAGTTGATGTTAAAGGATCCATTTTACCCATTTGGTCAATATCCAAGATGGCAAGCCTATCTGATTATCTAAGACACCGATTCCTAGGGCCAGACTGGACACTGGCCAAAATTTGCACAGAAATTATATAATCCAAATGAAAGGGGATTCAACATCTTTTTTTTTTTTTTGAGTTGAGGTCTCACTCCATCACCCAGACTGGAGTGCAGTGGCGCAATCATGGCTCTCAAACTGCTGGGTTCAAGCAATCCTCTCTCCTAAGCTTCCCTAATAGCTGGAACTGTAGGCACACACCACCATACCAGCTAATTTTTTTTATTTTTTGTAAAGACAAGGTCTCACTAGGTTGCCCAAACTCAACATCATTATTTTTGAGGTTCAAGAAAAACACTAGGTTAGAGAAGGAGAGTAAGAGTGCAGAGGAATGTGGCCCCATTAGAAATCCCAACAGAACAATAAGATGGCTTTCCCCCAAAAAGGTTTGAAGAAAGGCCAGGCTGGTCTCCCTGCTTTTGTTCCTGTGTCCCTGAAAATCTCTTCTCAGCACAGAATTCAGGTAATTCTATTGAACATAAGCCATATCATGCCCCTCATCTCCTCCAAACCTGCCAATGACTTCTGATCTCATTTCAGAGGAATTGCCAAATACTGAAAGTACCATGCAATGCTAAATGGTGAGGCCCAAAACCGAAGCCTCCACAGAACATTTCTCCCTCTTGGCTCCCCAGCATCTGTATATCCTTCCAGGTTAGGGGAAATCGCACCCATGGTATGGTTCTTGGTGGGAGTCAGGACATACACTGATGAAAGAGAGACCGTTCCCTGTCCCCACTCTCTACCTGCTGGAGAAAAGTTACAGGATCCAGACTAGGTCAGTCCAGTTTGTACTTTTGCACCACTCCTTTGAGACTCAAAGACAGAGACTATTCATAGTAAGGACATCACGTATGCCGTCGGCCAGATGCAGTGGCTCACACCTATAACCCCAGCACTCTGGAAGATGAAGGCAAGAGAATCACTTTGAGGCCAGGAGTTTGAAAACAGCCTGGGCAACACACCAAGACCTTCATCTCTACCCACCAAATAAATAATAATAATTAACTAAGTAAAAATTTTTTAAGGATGCAGTGACTGTCATGTTGAATATGGTGGCAGCAGAGTCACCAACAGCAAGTGTCTATCTCCAAAGTGGACCTGCAGGAGCATCCCAACCAGACCATTCTTGTGGTATGGCCATGGCATTGTTGGCACCTAAAACTTCCTTGGCTCCTGCACACTTTCTGAGCCTGGTTCTATGGCCCCTTTTTGATTCTAAGATTTACTATGACCTTCCAACAATTTTTTTTTTTCTGCTTAGATAAGCTAGAGTCATTTTCTATTGTTTACAATGAAGAATCATAACTAGTAAGATGAGTTTTGTTGCACATTGATGAATCTTTTAATAATAGAAAGAAAGGTCTAGAGTCTAGTAGAGTGTAGAAAGCCAACTTGCTCTGTATTAAAAAGTGGATGGGATTAAGTTTCTTAGGCGTATCCAAAGAGAGGTGGCCTAGGGTGAAGCCTTGAAGGAGAAAAAAAAGTCTGAGTTGTATAGCAGAAGTTCTACATGAAAGAAAGAGACCAGGAAAGAAAATCCAATTAACAACAAGAGAAGAGGGGAAGAAGAGTGAAATACTTTATCAGAACAACTCCATTTTAGGAGAGATTTATGAAGTTAGTAATGATAGAATTTCATAAGTTAGTATTTATGAGGTTTATGAAGATAGTAATGATAAGAAATTCCATAAGTATCTCTCCTTCAAGACTCTACCCCAGGCCATCTCACTTTGGGAACCTCTAAGAATCTCAATTCCACCCATTTTTTTATGCAGAGCAAGTTGATCTGTCACAGAAACAGAGAACCGAATTCCACATATCTTCACTTATAAGTGGAACTTGAACATTAATCGCAATACACAATGGAAGAATCAGCAGTCACTGGATACTGCTGGGGGTGGGGGTGGGGGTGGGGGTGGACACATAACAACACAAAGCGTACCTGGTCCTAAACCAGAGGAAGTGAGGACCAGATGGAGGCCCAATTTTAACCTGCATGTAGATTACTTATGTACCTAATCCTGACTTGTACCCCATATCTCAGGAATAAAATAAAGTTATAAAATAAAATAGAATAATAACAACTCTCCTGCCTGGCATCTTCTCTGTATATGTTCCTTTTGTTACTACAACTGCTTTTTCCTGAGGTGAGATGTTACTTGCTAGAGCTAAATTTCAAAAAAAAAATCAGGGCCTAAGTTAGTCTGCCTTAATTTTTTTTAACTACAGTAGAATTTGGGGCATGCATTTTGCTTGTACAGGACTATCAACGGGCTTTGTCATTTGGTTGAGTAATTAATATACCTTATTGCTTGCTGGCCATTATTCAGAGATCAAATTTATGAAACTTAAAACTTTGGATCAATCAACAAAGACTGCTATATTTATGAGTTTTATGAAGTTAGTAATAATAGAAATTCCATAAGCCCCAGAGGGAAGTCAATGCATGACTCCAGTCATTGTATTAATTCCAATCTAGGAAGCTTCCTGGATTCCTCTTCATCCCTGTCCCTGTCTCTGTCTCTGTCTCTATCTCCCCTCTCTTTTCCTAGTCTCTTCTCCATGTTTTCATCTCCCACCACCCCTGTGGTCTGTCTGCATCCGTCTGCTTCTCCTTTGTCAGTTTTTCATCTCATGTTCAAAAGGGTTTATTGTATCTCACAAACATTTATAATATAGCAAGATAATATAGATTTAAAGTGGATGAAAAAAGAAAGAAAGAACCAAAGAAAGACACATAAGGTCAGAAGTGAGACTAATACAAAAGCGCATACTGTGAAGTCCTATTTACATGCCATGGGTGGCATAAATTTTGCTCTACACTCTCTCCCAGTCATTCCAAAGATGGAAATACAATTCAGTGTCCATAAGATAAAATTATACCAATTGCTTATGCTTCCTAAATCTGCATAATAACATAATTTATGGAAATGGTGCATCACAATGACACAATTTGTCAAAAAATTCCTCCACCTCACAAATGGCCCTGCCACACTGAATAAGTAGAAATAACTGCAAAAAGTTCAGTCACCTTCCCTGGCTGGAAAAGCTGGCTTCCCAGTGCACCTGATGGGAGGATTATTTCTCACAGCAGGTAATAAATTTGTGGAACTCATTACCCACAGGAGAAGGTACAGGCAGGAAATAGAAATGAATTCAAAAAGAATTGGTCAAATTTATAAATGGCGAAGCCATAAATGGCTCTTATTTCATTTGTATTTAATAATATTTTATGCTGTGATCCACCCCACCTCTTGACCTGCTATTTTTTTCCATTACCTAGATTTGTTTATCGTGTTTTTAAAAGAAAAATTATTCTGCTATGTAATACATATCTGTTAGAAGGTATTCAAACAATAGGAAAAAGTAAAACAGTGAAGTTTACTTTTAAATCACCAACCAGAAGCAGTCATCACTTATATTAGTAAACATCATTTCCAGTATCTTTCTTTTATTTTAATGTTTATTTTTATTTTAAAGATGTGGGGTACAATTTAGAATTAGGCAGATAAGTGGTACTCTTACAGGTAAAGTTTGGGCCTCTCTTTGGTCTCCACTTCACCTAGTTTGAGATCAGATACCCTTATTTATGGTATGCGCCCCCACCCCATCTTCACTGGTAGTGTCCTGCTACTACCAATCCCTTCTTATAGAATTATGATAAATGTTCAGGTTCCATTTATGAGTGAGAATGTGGTACTCAGTTCTTAGTTTCTGTGATTGATCACTGAATACTATAGACTCTAAATCCATCCAAGTTGCTGTGAACTCTAAATGTTTGTCCTTCTTTACGGCTGCATAATATTCCATTGTGTATATGTACCACATTTTTTATCCAGTCAACTTTCAATGGGCAGCACGGTTGTTTCCATGTTTTTGCTATTGTGAATAATGCTGCAATAAACATGCATGTACAGGTATCTTTTTTATAGAATGATTTGAGTTCTTCTGGGTATATTCCCAAAAGGGGAATTCCTGGGTTGTATGGAAGGTTGATTTTCAGATCTTTTAGGATTTGCCACACTGTTTTTCACAGAGGTTGTATGAATTTACACTCCCACGAACAGCGTAGAAGCATTCCCTTTTCTCTACATTCTTGCCAGTGATGTGGATTTTTCAGGTCAGCCAGGGCTTCAAGAGTGTCAGCTCAGTAGGTCGGCCAGCCAAGTCCCAGAGAGGGTGTCGAGGGGCTGGGAAGCCTAGCCCAAGAAGTGTCAACTCTAATAGGCTAGCAAGCCAAGCCCTGATAGTGTTGCAACTCAATGGGCTGGCAAGCCTAGCACCCGGAGTGTTGGCTCTAATGGGCTGCCAAGCCAGGCCCTGCGAGTGTTGCTGGTTCGGTAGACTGGCAAGCCTAGCCCCGAGGTGTCTCAGTTTTGGAGTCTTGCCTTCTCCCAGCAGCTCTTCTGGTTCAGCCGGCTCCAACAATCTTCTGTAGCTCTTCAGGTTGCAGCTCTTCAGGGTCAAGGTTCTTGTCTCATGCCCAGGAAGAATGAGGGACACAGATGGCCGGAAAGTGAGAAAGCAGGATTTATTGAGAGAACAGAGATGCTCCCATGGTGGGAGGGGACCCACAGGGGTTGCCCATCTGGGACCAAAAACCTAGGGCTTATATAGTCCTAAGTCCAAGCCGATTGGCTATCACTAGCTGTGAGCTGTAGCTGTTCTGATTGGTCAGTTTAACGTAGGGACCTAATGGTGAGCTGATTGGTAGCTTTTTTATCTGGTGAGTACCTAAGCTCTAGCTTGAGAGACTCGCAGGGAGCTTGTTTACCAGTTGAACCTGAGAGGCCTGCTGGGTATTGACTACATTGTTACCAGAGGACTCACCTGTCTGTCTGCCTTGCCTTTCTCTAGCTACCTCCTGTCTCACCAGCATCTGCTGTTTTTTGAATTATTAATGATGGCCATCCTGACTGAAGTTATGTAGTATCTCAGTGTAATCTTAATTTGCATTTCTTTGATGATTAGCAAAGCTGAGCATTTTTCATGTATCTGTTGGTTGCTCATATGTCTTCTTTGAGAAGTGCCTATTCATATCTTTTGCCCACTTTTTAATGGGGCTGTTTGTTTTTTTCCTTTCAGCACATTTGAGTTCCTTGTAGATTCTGGATGTTAGGCATTTGTCAGATATACAGTCGGGAAGTATTTTTTTCCATTCATTGGGCTTTCTCCCCACTCTCTTGATGGTTTCTTTTGCTTTGCAAAAGCTTTTCACTCTGGTGAGGTCCCATTTGTTTATCTTATCTCTTCCCGTGTGAGCATTTTGGGTTTTGATGAGGAATTGGTTGCCCATTCCAATTTTCATAAGGATGTCTCCTGTGTTTTCGAAGATTCTTATAGTTTGAGGTTTTACACTTAGGTCTTTAATCCATTTAGAGTTGAATATTGTGTATGATGATAGGTAGTGGTCCTATTTCAATCTTCTGCATGTTGCCAGTCAGTTTTCCCAGCACCATTTACTGAACAGTTTCTCCTCTCCCCAGTGGTTGTTTCTCCTCTCCCCAGTGGTGGAGGCTTTTTCAAAGATGACAAATTGAGATTTTGTTTCTAAAATCTCTATCCTGTTCAGTTGGTCTCTATGTCTTGTTCTTGTACCAGTACCAGGCTGTTTTGGTTATTGTAGCCTTCTAGTAAAGCTTAAAGTCTGGAAGTGTAATACCTCCCACTTTGTTTCTTTTGCTAAGGACTGTTGGCTATTCATGGTCTTTTATGTTTCCATATGAATTTTTGTATTGTTGTTTCCAGGTCTGAGAAGACTGATGTTGGTAATTTAATGGGTATTATGTTGAATCTGTAGATTACCTTTGGTAGGATGGACATCTTAACAATGCTGATTTCTCCAACCCATGAGCATGGAATATTTTTCCATTTGTTTGTGTCATCTTTAATTTATTTGAGCAGTATTTTGTAGTTTTTGTTGTAAAGGTCTCTGGTTAGGAAGATGCCGAAGTATTTCATTTTTTGTGGGTATTGTGAATGGGATCATGCTTTTTATTTAGTTCTCTGTTTGTTGTTGGTGTATAAGAATGTGACTGTCTTTTGCATGTTTATTTTGTACCCTGAGACTTCACCAAAGTCCTTTATCAGTGCAAGGAGGTTTTTGACAGATTCTCTTGGGTTTTCGAGGTATAGGATCATATTTTCCACAAAGAAGAATAGCTTAGCTTCCTGTTTCCATTTGGATACCCCTGATTTCCTTCTCTTGTCTGATTGCTCTAGCTAGGACTTCCAACACTATGTTGAACAGGAGAGGTGAGAGTGGGCAGTCTTGTATTGTTCTGGTTTTCAGGGAAAATGCTTCCAAATTCTGTCTGTTTAGCAATATGTTGACTGTGGGATTATCATAGATGGCTCTTACTATGTTGAGGTATGTTCCCTCTATGTCTAAGTTTTCAAGGGTTTTTATTAAGAAGGGATGCTGGGAGGGGGAGGAGCCAAGATGGCGACCGGGCAGCGTGGTCTGTGAGACCTCCGCAGAAGAGGACACAGAAAGACTCCAGATCTCTCCCAGGGGGCCTGCTCCCCACACGGAACTTGTCCACGGACACCGCAGAGGCATTACAGCAGGCCTGAGG